>PVIA01004116.1:0-147868 GCA_004024845.1 Tonatia bakeri
GAAATAAGCCAGGCAGTGAAAGATAAATACCATATGATCTCACCTTTAACAGGAACCTAAACAACAAAACAAAGAAAGAAGCAGGGTATAGTCAAAGACACTGCATTTGAGGACAGGTGGAGAGTGACCAGAGGAGAGAGAAGAGGGATTTCGGGGGAGAGGAGGAGGGGTTTATAGGATTAAAGTTAAAGGACACATGAATAAAAGATAGGGGGAGGGTGGTAATGAGAGGGAGGTAGGGAAGGGGGGTGGGAGGGCTTGATTGGGTGGGAGGTGGGGGGATGGGAGGACTTGAATGGGAGTAAGGGGGTGAAAACTGTACTTGAACATTCATTTAAATAAAAAAAAAAAGGAAAAAAAAAGAAAGTAAAGGAATGAAAAAATTTCATGTGAATGTAAACTTAGAAAAAGCTGAGGTAATAATACTTTGTATCAGAAAAAAATGGCCTTTAAAACAAGGACTATAATAAGAGACAATAAAGAAAATTTCATAATGATGAAAGGATGAATCCAACAAGTTAATATAACCCTTGTAAACACTTTTGTACCAAACATAGGAACAGTTAATATATAAGATAAATATGGACAAACATAAAGGGAGAGATTGACAGTAGTATACAGTCCCAGAAGGGAAACTTTACTATCCCATTGACATCAATGGATAAATCTTACAGGCATCAAATCAACAGCCCTAAAGACATATCAGGGTATACAGGCTTAATTGATATTTTGAAGAATTTCACCTCAAAGTAGTACAGTATACATTCTTTTCAAATGGACATGCAACATTTTCTAGGATAGACTGTGGTTCAGGCCACAAAACAAGTTTCAATAAATTTAAGAAAATTAAATCATATGAAGTATCACCTCTAACCACAAAAGTATGAAGTTAGAAATTAATTATTAAAATAACATGCAAACATATAAAGGCTAAATAACAAGCTACTAAAAATAAATGGGTTAACAATGTGATCAAGAAAGATATCAAAAGATATCTTGAGACTAATAAAAATGAAAACACAATCATCCCAAATCTGTACAACACAGTAAAAGCCGTGCCAAGAGGAAAATTCATAGCAATACAGGCTTACCTCAAGAAACAAGAAAAATCTCAAATAAGCAATCTAACTTTACATTTAAAAGAATTACTAGAAAAAGAACAACAAGTGTTGCCCAAAGTGAGTAGAAGAAAGGCAATAATAAAGATCAGAGTGGAAATAAACAAAAGATTCTAAATATACAAAAATTAATAAAACCAATACCTGTTTATTAACAGGTATTGTTAATAAATCTTATTAAACCTTTAAACAAACTCATCGGAAATAAAAGAGAAATGACCCAGCTAAATAAAATCAGAAATACAATAACTTACAACTGACACCAAAAAAGTAGGATTATAAAACAGTACTGTGAAATATGCTGACAAATATGCCAACAAATTGGACAATCTGGAAGAAATGAATGGATTCCTAAATACATGATCTACCAAGACTGAATAAAAAAAACAACAGAAAATCTGAACACGCCAATTACTACTAACAAGTTAGAATCAGTAATAAAACAAACAAAAACACCTGCCAATGATCAAAAGTTCTGGACTCCAATTAGAGGTGAGATCATATGGTATTTGTCTTTCACTGCATGGCTTGATATCACCTATTAGTGGAGCCTAATCAACAAAACAAGCAAGCAAGCAAAATAGAACCAGAGACATTGAAATAGAGAACAAACTGACAGTAATCAGAGGGGAGAGGGTGATAACAGGGGAAAGAAGAGGAAGGGTCATCAAGGAATATGTATAAAGAACCCATGGACAAAGCCAAAGGGGGGAATGGTTGAAGGTGAGTGGTAGGTGTAAGTAGGACAAGGGAAAGTAATGGGGAAAAAATGAGGACAACTGTAATTGAAAAACAATAAAAAAGAAGTAAAAAAAAAACATTAATAAATCCTATAGGAAACCAGGCATGCACTCCCACTTTCAAAAAAGCTACTAAATAACAGAAAAAATGCCCCCCCAAGGCACATCATTTTAATGTAAGAGTACTCAGCTTAGAAAAAAAGGAGATGATTTTAAAGCTTCTAGAGAGAATGAAAGGGACTACATACTAATTATTTGGAATTAAATGATGGCAGGCTTTGACAGCAACTTTGTAAGCTACAACAATATAGAGCAATGATTTTAAAATCCTGAGAGAAAAGTCATTTCCAAATTGAATGCTATATCCTCAATTCCACTATCAACCAAGTGTGAGGCAACAACAAAGACATGTTCAGTTTGCCAAGTCCCAGAAAAAAATGTACCTCCTGCCCACGTTTTAAAGGAAGCTTCATTGAGAGTTCTTCAAAATAAAGAAACAGCCCAGAACAAAGAAATTCTCATGGACAGAAGGAAAAGGAGTCACCAGAATGAGGGTGAAGGAAAGTGCTAAGATTTCACTTGCACTGTTGACCTAGAGAGCAAAATAGACCTCAAAGGTGGAGGTCTCCAGGATGCATGTCTCTAAAGAGGCAGAAATAAAACGGACACCAACTACCTGAAAAAATACATATATTTGCTCCTTAAAAGCTATCATTATTCTCATTTTATACATGATGAAACTGTATAGGCAAATGAACTTGCTCAGTGTCATGCTGCATGTGTTTGAGCAGGGGCTGAAAATAAGGTCTGTGTGTCTTCAAAGCCCCCCACCTGCTTGAGCACCTGTAAGGCAGGGTGTGCCTTTCCTGCTGCCCACTCCACCACCAGTTCACAGTTCCTGTGACTGAAGTCTTCACGTGTGTTCACAGGTTGTAAGGAGGCATCCTGCTTATTTTTTTTTTTATTTTTTATTTTTTTTTTAGTATCTTCCTCTCTGTTCCTCAGATGAAGAATTGCAAAAGCAGGAAATACGTGGTTGGTTGTCCAGGTCTTTCTTTACTCTCAGGAAGCACTTCTGCAGCTGCACCGAGTGTTCAGCTTGACACATCATGATTTGAGGGCCAACACTTTGCTTCCCCTCTTCTTATCTGTGCAAACGCTGATTGAGCCAATCTTGCTGAACCCATTTCCTTATTTTTAAAATGATGGTTGTTATACCTATAGTGGAAGTTATGCAAGCACATGTTATGTAAAGCACATAAGTATGTACAGCATTTTCATGTCATCTCTCAAAGCCCTCTGCAGAGACTTTTGTTTTCAGAGGATGGTAGGTCACTTGTGATAATTTTGAATTCTTAGGAGAACAGGGCCCCAAGTAAGTACCTGAAAAACTATGAGGTAACTCCTCCGAGGAGCCTGGGTCTCAGGCCAGGATTCCTGCTGGGCGGTGGGGAGCCAAGCAAAAAAAGCCCAGAGCTGTTTCCTCTCTGAACAATGGGAGCATGGAATGGTGTGACTGGCAAGGGGCCAGACAGCTGTTCTTCTAGTCCAGGAGGATAGCAATGGTCTCCTATTGCAAGGAGAGAGATTGAAGTTAAACCTGAATAAGGATATCCTGAGCATAGGCACTGTGAGACTTTGGAATGTAAGGTTAAAGAAAGGAAAGCTGGAATGCTCTTCTTTGGAAATGTTGAAAAAGATAAAAAAAATCTACTTGGATGTTGGGTTGCTTAAAGGTAGAAAAATGGGTTAGCTCCTTTCAGACCCAGGAGTTAATATTCAGAAAAGAGATCTGTTTCTTCTCCCATTTCCCTTGCATAATAAAAAACGTATTTTCTATGCTCCTAAGCATTGACACATGTACTATACCCTCTTAATCATCCCCACACCTCTCCTCTTCCCCACACATCTGGTCCAGCTGTCAACATTGTTTCATATGGGGGTTCACTTCTTGTCCACGGAATTCTTCAGGGAGCACGTATTCCCAAAAGCAAGAACCTCACACCTAAGAAAGCTTCAGGAGTCCAAATATACCATCAAAGCCAGCATGTGAGTGCTTACAAGAACCACCTTCCCAAGCTTGTTTTCAGACGTAGCACATAACCCTGGGTTTTAATTTGCAACAACGAACTGAAGTTTCCCATCAATCAGTTATCAACCAAGAAATACAAGTTTGTTTTTTTTTAGCAAGAATTCTTAAATCCCTTTCTCTGTATTGTCTCACTCCTGCCAACAAAGAGTACAGTTAATTAAAAGTCATTGGGCAAAAGCAGCTTTTTAAAGGTGTAACATATGTGGGCTCTGGGCCCCCCAAATCATTAACCTATGGAACCCTAGGAGTTGCCAGTACAATGGCGAAGAGTGTGGAATTTCTTTATACAATGTGGCAAGTGTGTCAAGGAAATAAGAAGGCCCACAAAGTAACTTACAAGGCTGCCTCATTTTTTTCAGTGTTTTTAATGTTTTCAGTGTCTGAGGCACAACTGGTTCAGGCAGGTGATGATAACAATGCATGGTACTATAATTTACAATAAAATTTTCAGCTTCCAAGGCTTGATCTTGCTTCCCCAAGACCAGACTAATTTAACTGTTTTAGCCCATTTGCTTGTTCCTCAAAACCAAAAGCAAAGCAGGGTTTCCTGACTGGCATCTACAGAGGATTCAGGAGTTTTTGAACCTATTAAAATTAGGTCCAAACCTCATGATTATATGGACTTCTCTGGAGGAGATAGTCTGAAACTTTCTTCATGTTTTCTTGGAAGTTTGTGATGGCAAAATACAAAGAGCCACTGTGTTTAAGCAAACTCTCTTCAGTTACCCTCTGCCCCCAGAGCTTCCCTGCCACAAGGCACATGGGTCCCTTGCTGTTGATTGGCTGAGCGAAGCCCTTGCTTTGACGGCAGCATCAGAGCAGCAGTAGCAGCGGCAGCGGCAGCATTGCTCATGAGGTGAGCAAGAGCACTTTTTCATCAGAGGCAGTGGATGTAGAGGTTCACTAGGTGGTCTCCAGGGTCTCCTTCAACTCCAGCTTTCTAGGACTCAGTGAATTATGAGCCAGAAATGAGAACTTGGGTTCTCACTTTATTCCTGCTGTTCTTTTAAAGAAAAGGCATTCTTATTGCCTTTCTGGCTGTCGAGGGACTAAGTCCGACCAGTAAGAGATGTAGTGTGTTGGCTATAGGTAAAGGCCGGGGGTCTCAGGGACAGGGGACGTGGAAAGGGAACAGACAGACAGATAAGGTGCCCAAAGGGCAAAGCAGGTGGTCCTAGAAAGAGTGGGTGAGGCTGGTGTGACCTGGTATGACAACTCTCGGCAAAAAATTCCAGTGTCTTTAACTGCATTTAGAAAGAGTCTATCTAGGGGTTTTATTTATTTAATTTTATTATTATTTTTTATTTTTCAGAACCCTCTTAAAGAGTTGTAACCCTCCTCCTACCATTTCATGTCCCACATGACTTAGTTAAGGACAGATTTTTCAAAACAAAATCAGCACCAATAAAGTGTAATGTGGTTGGTTACTCCATCTGCATCTCAATTTTTCTCTCTTCCCGGGCCCCTGGTTGAGCCTGGAGGGGCAGTGTGCTCAAGCAATGGCTGAATCAGCCACCACAGGCCAGCAAGCCCAGGCAGAAGAGATCAGTACAATGTTACAATAAATCCCTGTTGCTCGGTGGAAGAAACAACAAAACTGTGGCATTAGAGAGACAAAAGTTGGAGAAAGTTAATTATTAATTAACTAATTTGTTTAAAAAATGTTAATGTTCCTACCATGTACATAGCCCTGCAGCATTGCATGAACCACTGTGGGAGAATGTGTCCTTACAAGGAACTTGTAAGCCACTTACAGAAGCCACAATCATTTGAAAGCTCAGTGCAAAGAGACCAATTAACTGGATACAGGCAATAACTTCTGTGGGACTTTAGAGATGGGAAAGATCCCTCTATGTGAGGATGGTCAAGAAGGGCTTTACAGAGGTAATAAATGCTCAGGTGCTTTAGGAGATGCATAAGATTTAGAGAAGGTAAATTACGGGTCAAATTCCAGGTTGGGAGGGAAAATATGAGTATGAAAGCATTAGATATTATTAATCAATAGTTAGGTAGGGTGAAGCTATGTAAAAGACCTTGAATGTCATGCAAAAGGTTTTAGATTTATCTTGTAGGCAAAGCTTCCTAAAATTTTCAATGTTTTTCTCATCCTTTCTTCCATTCTCTTTTTACTTTTCCCTTCCTTTGTTTTTTTTTATTTGTCTAAATTTCACTTTTAAATTTTATACAATTACAATTTTGTACATTTTGTTCACTGTTGAGCCATGTAGTTTACTGGGATTACAACATCCACCCCCTCCCACCACCCCGATTTAATAATCGTACTATTTAAAATGTATTTTCAATGCACTTACCACTAAGTTACCCAAAACTTCACTTAAGGTCTGTCATCTCTCAGAACTCATGTTTGAACATATCAGTATGCCCAGTGTTTCCTGTTTTCTTAGAGACATACTTCTGGAGCCATCTGGGTCCCTGCTTCAGTCTGGGATGGATGCTTCCTGGAGTCATTACACAGGGTCTCTCCACCATTTCCCCTTAATCCTTTTGGATAGTTCCTTCACTCCTCTCCCAGATTGGATATCCTGTCTCTTGGATCTTGCATTTTCTTTATTTCCTCATTTTTGTAGAACACACCCTCCAGTGTCTGAAGAAAGAGTGCAGAGAATACTTTTTCAAGACCTTCCCTATTGAAGGAAGGTCTAATTTGGCTCTTTATTGATGGTAGGTATAGAATTCTAGATTGGAAATTACTTTTCTCAGAATTGTGAAAGTATTTTTCCGATGTCTTCTAGCTTCTAGTGTTACTGTGAAAAATCCTATGCTGTTCATATCTGTCTTTGTTTGTAATTTTCTTGTTTAGCCTCTTGAGAATCTTTCTTCGTGGAACTCTTCTTCTTTTTTGTCCTCACCTAGGACTTTTTTTTCATTGCTTTTAGAGAGAGAGAGGAAGGGAGAGAGAGAAACCTTCATGTGTGAGAAGAATCAGTTGGTTGTCTCCTGGGGTTCTTACACACCTGGACCAGAGATATGCACCTGTATGGGGGACCGAACCCACAACCTAGACATGTGCCCTGATGGGGAATCCAACCACAACCCTTTGGTTATGGGAGGGTGCTCCAGCCAACTGAGTCATACCAGCCAGGGCTGGAACTCTTCTTAATTCAGATGATAGATGGCCTCTAATCCTTTAATTATTTTTACATTTCCTATTTCCTATCTCTCTCTGCCTTTTTGTTCCACATTCTGTGATACATCCTCAGCTTCCAATTCATATATTAGATCTTTTATTTCTACTATCTTCTTTAATTTTTCTAAGAGTCTTATTTGTAGTCTTCTTTCTCATTTTCTTCTCCTACTTCTTGTATTACTTCTGGCATCATCTCTATTCCCTCTGAGTTCCTTTGTCCCCAAATTTGTTTTACTTTAGCCTCTGACTTTTCAGTTGGAAGTTTTCCTCAAACATATGGTGATTTTTGACTCTCTCTTCCTATTGAGAAGCTCAACATTAAAAAGCTAATTGGAAGCTCTTGTTACCTAGGAGGTGCTTGTCTGTTGGTAAGCTTTACTGCAGGAAACCACAGTAGTCAGAATCTCTAGTTATTTTTTTAAGCCTGGTAACATGTTTTTGTTTTCTATTTATTATTTTTTTCAGAGAGAAATGCTCCAATTTCTTAACTGGTTTGAGGAAGGTTACATGGGCCAAAACCAATCTGTTAGCATTCATGATCCTAAGAGGAAAACATTCCCAGGAATCTCACTGTTTCATATACAGAGTTTTATTATATTCCCTCTGTTTTCAATAACACATTCCATCATCAACTTGCCTGGTATTCCATGTCCTAAAGAGAATTAACCTAAATTCTTCTGCCAAGATAGAGCAGAAAGAGCTACTACTTTTTATGTAGACTTCTAACTCATTTAAATTTTTAATCCCACCTTCTCCCTTGATTTGAGAGGCATTTGGTATTCTAATTCTCATGTCCTATGAAGTTCTATGGAACAAAGAATTTTTATCTTTGCAAATTATCAAAGTCAGCCACTGCTCTGTTGGCTTTCTATCTTCCAAATGTTTGAGGTTTTATCTTCTGTTCCAGTCTCTTAAATAGCCTTCTGTTGTTTTTGTGTAATTACAGAAGGAAGCAGAAGTAAATATAATATTTTAATCCATTGCTATGAACCAGAACTCAGGACAATTCTATAAACAAAACAAGCTGCACATTTAAAAGATAGTAATGAATACATGGGGCAGGCATAGTCTTCTTTTAATCTGAAGGTAAGTTGAGACACATATATGGATATGGATTCTTGTGTTGTATTGACAGTCACACCACAGCATGACAAGCTGAGATGATACTCTCAGACTGCCACAAGAAATTAGGAGCTGTCAGAGGCTTCTGAAAATGAGACATGAAGAAAGCAGGGATTTTAAAAGATGATCATTAGAAAATGGGTTAAATGATAAATTGAATGTAGGGAAGGCTGAAAAGAAAAAAGAAAGGATAGGAGCTTTTTAAATATGTGGACGTAAGATAATAAGGCCTATCCAGGGAAGTAAGTTTTATTCATTTAATAAGCCATGTATGTGTCTAGGGAGACCATTAGGTACCAGGCATTTTGCTGAACCATGCATTTATAACTGGGCAGTTGCATTTTCCAAAGATGACTGCACAGATACAGTGTATGTATATACTCTTCTTCCAGTGTGATTTGACCCTCCTCTGTGGGGGTTAGAGATGGGTTATATGTATTTCCCTCCACTGAATCTGGTCTACATGGGACTAGGGCAAAATAGGCACTCCATGATTGGTCTAAATGATAAGAGTCAAAGTGGCCTCTGCCCAGTTCACCTTGTCTTTGGAGCCCTGAGTGCTGATGTAAGACATGCAGCTTAGTTGGAGTTGCCATGAAGGAGAGACCATGAAGAGAAACATATGGATGGAGAGATACCCAGAGGACCCCAGCTGCTTGAGTTTTTCCAGGTTAGGCAGCAGCCATATGTGTGAGGAAGCCTTGGGGATGGTCCCAGCTCCAGCCTCACTACACTGATATCTCCTCTACTTGGATGGTAGTGTGGAGAACCCTAAAAGATAGCAATAATAATAAATGCTATTTTAAGCCACTAAGTTTTGAGGTGGCTTGCTATGCAGCCATAGAGGAGGGTAAATAAATAATCACAGTACAATGTGATAAATCTCATAGCTGTGGAAGCCTAGTGGGAGAAGTTTCTGATCCTGCTCACACAGTGTGGGAGAGGAGGTGGTAAGGCCAGGGAAGTGTTTGAAGGGGAGGTCAGTTATGCTCTACAACTTTCAGGATGAGTAGGTGTGTGTCAGCTACATACTGGAAATGGAGACAAAGAGACACATGTAGGCAGGAGGAAAGGGAAAAAAGTGGATAGCATTTTGATATGGTCTGACTATGGGACAGGACACAAAGGAAGAGATAGGCTCTAAGTGGCTATAGGGGTTTACTCTCTTATTATTCATTAAAGATATTCTAGTCCCAATATTCACTGCCTGTACAGCCTCTTTCCACCCATTTAAATAATTTTACATGAATTGGATCAAAATATACAGTGTTCAGTAGTAGAGTCTTTATTGGTAGAAACAAGGCAAAGTCTAGAATTTAGAACTGCAATAGTAATATTCTCAATAAGTAGCACATGACTTCCTTTCTCTATGCAAGATTAAAGAATTCAGTGCGGTACTGCAAAGCTCAGTGTGACTGTGTTGGTGATTTATGACCCCAGCACCCACTTTGCATCTGCCAGGGCTCAGGCTGCACTCTTCTCCTGCACAACGCATCTGCAGACATAGAGAGGTAAAGAGGAATCGCTTTCTAGTTCCTTGGCTTATTTACCTCTTGGCACCAGCCCATTACCAACTGGGGGTGGAGAAGCAAAGTGGCCATAGAGGAGACTGAAGGAGAAATAAACATTTCCTGGAGGAGGACTTCTTGGTATTCACTTCTGATCAAGAGTACAGAAAACAACTTAATGAAGAGACTGTGCTTAATGACAAGGAAGTAAAATGTTCCTTATTTTGTGGGTTCCTCCACTAGTGAAAACTCCAGCTCACCCTGGCTAAGTGAATTGACTATGCTACAAGAACTCGTTGTCTCCAAAACTCTAGCATTAATTGCAGGGCAGGAGCACTTACAATGGGGGCAGAGACCATAGCCTTCCCATCTTTTTGGATGCTCCTCTACTATGAAACCATACCTGCAAGCACGCACGTGGGGCGTTCCCAGAAAGAGAATGTGCTCTGCATGATTGAATATCCTTTCAGACCCATGCACCTGCCATATTTATTCCTGAAGCTCAGCATGCACTTTCATGCCTTTCATACTTGCCCTGTTATTGCTTTCCCCTCCTTCCCTCATCTAAAGCATTTACTCTCATCCTCAGAAGCACACTTTAATAGATCCCTGTCTGAAGGCTGTCTTTGACCATCAACAGTGCAACATAGAAACAATGAATATGAATTTTGGGGTTAGACAGACAAGGATTTACATCTTGACCCTGAAGATGACTAATTCTGTGGTTTGGTGGAAGGCAGTTGTATTAGTTTCCTAGGGCTGCTGTTACTTAGTGTCCCAAACTTGGATGACTTAAAATAGCAGAAACATATCATCTCACTTGTCTAGAGGCTAGAAGTCCCAAATCATAATGTGTGCAGGGAAGATTCTCTAGGAAGGCTCTGTGGGGAGACCCTCCTTGCCTCTCCTCACTCCTGGTATTTGTCTGCTGTTGCCAGCATTCTTTAGCTTGTAAATGTACCACTCCACTCTCTGCTTCCATCCTTACATGGGTCTTATTCTTCCTGTATGTCCCTACATTGTATTTCCTCTCTGTGTGTCCATCTCTGTACTCAAACAACTCTTTCTTCTCAGAACACCAGACATATTGGATTAGGGTCCACCCTAGTGACCTCATCTAACTTTATCACAACTATGAAGACCCTATTTCCAAATAAGGTCAGATTCATAGGTACTTAAAGTCACATTCACAGGTACTGAAGGTGAAGATTTTAATATACCTTTTGAGAGGAACACTTCAACCCATAACAATAATTCACCTTCCTCAGCTTTACTTTCCTTATCTAGAACTTGAAGGGTTATAATAGTATTAAAATCAGAGATATCATGTGGGAAATATCTGCAGTGTTAGATGCAATGCATCACAAATAGCTCTCAGGAAAAAAAATAGTCCTTATTTAAAAAAACATCTCCAAGACTCCACACCAAGAAGACTAACAACCTAATTAAAAAATGGGTGAAGAACCTGAACAGACTCTTCTTCAAGGAGGACATACAGAAGGCCCAGAGACATTTGAAAGGATGCTTAGCATCACTAGCCATCAAAGGGATACAAATTAAAAACACAGTGAGATACTACTTCACACCAGCCAGAGTGACCATCATAAACAACTCAACAAACAAGTGTTGGAGAGGCTGTGGAGAAAAGGGAATCCTAGTGCACTGTTGGTGGGAATGCAGACTAGTGCAGCCACTGTGGAAAACAGTATGGAATTTCCTTAAAAAACTAAAAATGGACCTGCATTTTAACCCAGCAATTTTACTGCTAGCATTATACCCTAAGAATCCTGAAACACGAGGGTTTGGAAGATGGTGGGAAAGTAGGTGGGATCTGAGCCCACTTGTATGTGCACCCAATTGGAACACTTAGACGATCTTTGGAAAAACGAAGTGAATAGTCAACAGAATCTTAGCTGATATGAAGTTTAGAAGCCCAGGTGTACAAAGGACGTTTCAAAATGGGCAGTGGAGAAGTTTTATAAGCTGGCAGGGAAGGTGCCTGGGCTTGGTGTCAGAAACTGTGGCTACCACAGGGACACTATAGGAGAGCCGGTCAGTGATAGCATCCTAGCAGCTCCCTCTCCTTGCAGAGTGGGAAATACCAGACCTGCACCAGGAGATACCTGAACGCATAAAGTCTCTGGGGGGATAAAAGGGCAGCAAGTGCACACATAGCCAGTAGCATACCCAAGCCGGCAGTTGCTGGCCTGGACAGTGCCAGAGAATCTGGGGAACCCAGTGGCACCTACAGTGGGGAGAAGAGGTGGGCTGCGACTGGCCCCTGACTCAGATAGACTCTGGACTTGCCAAAGTTGGAGTGTGTGAAAAGCAAGGCAGAGGCTCAGGGCAGCAGTGGCATCCAAAGAGACTTTTTTCAAAAGGAGAACCAAGGCACACCGTGCATGGACCTCGTGTGGGTGCAGTGGCCCTGCCAGCAAAGAGGGAGGAGTCTGGGTGTGATTTGTTCCCACTTAGTGCATCTCATGGATTGATCAAAGGGGTGGAAAGTGAGGTGGCTTATTGGCACCAGCCTGGCACAACTGTGCAGAGTGGAGAGTGCAGGCTACATAGTGCTCGGAGAGTGTGAGCTGGAAACTGGGCACCTGTGATTATTGTAGCCCAGACTGAACCCCACGCTCATCCAACCACAGGAAAGGAAAACAGAGCCCGGCCCCACTCTGCCTGCAGGAACCAAGAAGGTTGCTTCAAACTGGCTGTGCAGGCTTAACAATCATGAGATGGCTTTTTTTTTTTTTTTTTTCCTCAAGTGTATGACAGTAAGACCTGGAGCTGAGAGAAAACCAGAGACAGATCCGGGAAGAAGTCAGAAGGTGAACACCAAGAGCTGAGACAAATTTCACTTTGCTCTTCATCAGAACTTGTATTTTTTTTTAAATTTATCTTTCTTCTTTTCATTTAGTTTCATTTGTTTATTTTTATTGTTTTGTTTCTTTGTTCTCCCATATTGCATTTTATGTTTTCTTCTTTCACTTCACTTGTATTCCAAGTAACTCATTACTCTTGGTCTTTTACTTTGTATTGTTTTTATTCAGATTATATATTTCTAATCATACTATTGTTATTCCAAATACCACACAACACACATCTTTCGTCTTAATTCATTTCACCATCTTCCTAAACTTCATTACTGTTGGTGTAAACTTTATTTTCCCTCACACTGTGCCAAGTTTCTCTCCCTCACTCTCACTATTTCTCCTCCCTCTAACCTGGCATAAGCACTCTTCTTCCTTAAGTCAGCTCACATTCTTTTTCCCCTCTTATAAGACCCTTATTTTTTTCTACCTTTTATTAACAGTGGCTGGCTGGGTGAAATACAACAGTTATTGCTCTACTTCTCCAAAGGAACTTCTATTTTACACTATTTTTTTTTTTGTACTTTAAATCCCATAGAATACTCTCCTGCTGTCTTACTCCATTTCTCCTTTGCCTTGCCCCTGATTAGTTGAGTGAGGAATTTTATTTATTTATTTCCTCTCTCTCTTTTTTCTTTCCCCCTCTCTCAACTGGGGCCTACTCCTTACTCTTGTCAGTTTGCTTCCCCGGTTCTCTCATTTTCTGTTACTGTAAACATCTCATATTCACTGTTTGCTTTGCTAAAATATTCTTATTCCCATTCCACCTTTATTAAACTTCATTCAGCTGTTGTTACTATCAACCCTGCTGTGGTTTTCTGCAATTTTGCTCATGTTGGTATAGTACCTTTCAATTTTATTTCAATTGAAAAGAGTCATAGTATACTCTTCCCTTTTGTTAACCCGTTGTTCCTATCACCTGTTTGTGTTTTACTTATGTTTTAAATTTTGTTCCCTCCCTTTCTTTGCCTCAGTTCTTTCAGTCTTATCAGTTCTTCTCCCTCTTACCACTCAATAACATTTCCTCATTTTAGTCATCTCACATTCCCTTTGTCATATCTTATAATATCCCCAGTCTCCCAATCTCTCTTCACCTTTATTCATCCTCATTCAATTGTGGTTGAGATTGCTGATGTGGTAGGGGGGTTCTTTTTTGCTGGTATAGATTTGATTGTCTGGTGATACTACTTTATTAACCAACACCTGTACAATAGCATACAAGACAAGGTGGGAGTTGTGACTACCAGGAAGCCCACTGGAGGAGAGAACCCATCAACAAAGAAGCCATCAACAAATAAAGCCCAAGTGCAACAAGAGCACCCACACAAATGGAAGAAAGGGCAACCCTAGAGCATTCAGACAAGGATATCAAAGAGACCTTAGCACTGAGTCCCACAGAACTCCTACCACAGAAGCTCACCTCATGAAGAAAGCTGGCAAAGCAGAGCATATTGAAACATAAAAACAAACAAAAAGAGTCACCTAAAATGGGGAGACAAAGAAAGAACCCACAATGGAAAGGAATGGAAGAATTGCCCCAAAAAGAGCTAAATGAAATGGAGGCAAACAAATTATCTGACATAGAATTCAAAAGAATGGTTTAAGGATGCTCAAGGAACTCAGTGATGCTAACTACAAGGAACTGAGTGGGAACTGCAACAGCATGGGAAAGGAAATAGAAACTGTAAACAAGAACCAGGAATAAATGAAGAATATCTGAAATAAATACACTAGAAGGAATCACAAGCAGGCTGTATGGCTCATAAGCAGAGGACTGAATTAGTGAGTTGAAAGGCAAAGTAGAAAGAAATACCCAGGTAGAGCAGTAGCATGAAAAAAGACTAAAAAAATGAGGAGAGCTTAAGGGAATTTCAGGACAACATGAAATACAACAATATTCGAAACAGAGGAATACCATAAGGAGAAGAAAAGAAACAAGGGTAGGATCCCTGTTTGAAAAAATAATGACAGAAAACTTCCCGAACCTGGAGAGGGGAAAAGCCATGCAATTTCAGGAAGCACAGAGGGTCTCAATCAGGATGAACTCAAAGGGGAATATGCCAAAACACATCATAATTAAAATGGCAAAATCAAAAGACAAAGAGGGAATCTTAAAGGCAGCAAGGGGGGAAAAGGAAGTAACATATAAGGGAACTCCAATAAGACTAGCAGATGATTTCTCAATAGAAACACTACAAGCAAGAAGGGAATGAGGGAATGGCTAGAAACATTCCAAGTAATGAAAAGCAAAGGCCTGGAACCAAAACTCTTCTGCCTAGCAAGGCTCTCATTTAAATATCGAAAGCAAAATAAGGAGTTACCCAGAAAAAAAGAAGGCTAAAAGAATATACCTATATCAAACAGCATTACAAGATATGCTAAAGGGACTGCTTTTAAGAAGATGAAGGAAAAGAGTGAGAAAGAGAGGTACACAGGTACAAAGGGGAAAAAGTGAATAAGTACCTGTCAATAGTAACCTTAAATGTAAATGGATTAAATCCTCCAATAAAAAGACATGCGATAGCTGAATGGATAAGAAAACCTGACCCACACCTATGCTGCCTATAAGAGTCCCACCTCAGAACAAAATTCTTATACAGACTGAAAGTGAAGGGTTGGAAAAAATATCCCAAGCAAATGGATAGGAAAACAAAAAGCCAGGGTAGCAATACTTATATCAGACAAAATAGACTTCAAAACAAGGGCTATAAAAAGAGACCCAGAAGGTCACTTCATAATACTCAAGGGAAGAATCCATCAAGAAGACATAAACATTATAAACATATATGCACCCAATATAGGAGCACCCAAATATATAAGGAACATCTTGTAGGATGTCAAGAAAGACATAGACAGCAACACAGTTATAGTAGGGGATTTTACAATCCACTGTAAACAATGGATACATCTTCCAAACAAAATATCAACAAGGATATTGTGGCATTGAATAACATCCTAGATCAAATGGACTTAACTGATATATATATAGAGAGAACTTTCATCCCAAAGAGAAAAATACACATTCTTTTCAAAAGCACATGGAACATTTTCAAAGATAGACAACATGATAGGACTCAAAACAAGCCTCAAAAAATTCAAGAAAACTGAAATATTATCAAGCATTTTATTGGATCACAAGGGCTTAAAACTAGAAAGCAAGCTCAAAGAAAAAAACTCAAAAACATTTAAATTCATGGAGAATGAATATCTTGTTGTTAAATAGTGAATGGGTTAATAATAAGATCAAGGAAGAAATTAAAATGTTTCTGGAAACAAATGAACACACAATGGTCCAAAACCTATGGGACACAGCAAAAGCAGCCCTGAGAGGGAAGTTCATAGCAATAGAAGCCTACCTACAAAACAGAAACATTTCAAATAAACAACCTAATAATCCTACACATCCAAGAACTCAAGGAACAACAACAAAGACAGTCCAGAGCAAGTAGAAGGAAGGAAATAAGAAAGATCAGAGCAGACTTAAATGACATAGAAACTAAAAAAATTTTCAAAGGATCAATAAATCCAGGAGCTGCTTGTTTGAAAAGATAAACAAAATCAGTAAGTCTTTAAACAGACTTGTCAAGAGAAAAAGAGAGAGGACCCAAACAAAACAATCAGAAATGAAAGAGGAGAGATTACAACTGATACCACAGAAATAAAAAGGACTATAAGAAATTACCATGAACAACTACATGCCAAGAAATTTGAAAACCTGGGTGAAATGAACAATTTCAGAAAAATATAATCTTCCAAAACTGAATGAAGAAGAAGCAGAAAACCTGAATAGACCAATAACAGCTAATGAAATTGAAGCAGTAATCAAAACACTCTGGTCACACAAAAGCCCTAACTGTACAGTTTCACAGGAGAATTTTACAAAACATTTAAGGAAAAGTTAACCCCTATGCTTCTGAAGCTATTTTAAAAAAATAAGAAGGGGGAAGACTCCCAAACTCTTTATGAAGCCAGCATCATCCTAATCCCAAAACCAGATGAAGACACAACAAAAAAAGAAGACTAACAGCCAATATCGCTGATGAACATAGATGCTAAACTCTTCAACAAAATATTGGCAAACCACATCCAGCAATACATTGAAAATATCATACATCAGGATCAAGTTGGATCCATCCCAGGGATGCAAGGATGGTACAATATATGAAAATCAATAAATGTAATACACCACATAAACCAAAGGAAAGACAAAAATCACATGATCTTAACAGATATAGAAAAAGCATTTGATAAGGTACAGTACCCATTTATGATAAAAACACTCAGCAAAGTGGGAATAGAGGGAGCATTCCTCAACATAATAAAGGTCATATATGAGAAACCTACAGCCAACATCATACTCAATGGGCAAAAACTAAAAGCTTTCCAATAATATCAGGAACAAGACAGGAGTGTCCACTTTCACCATATCTATCCAACAAAATATTGAAAGTCCTAGCCACAGCAATTAGAACAGGAAAAGAATAAAAGGCACACAAATTGGAAAAGAGGAAACAAAACCGTCATTATTTGCAGTTGACATGATAGTGTATATAGAAAACCCTATGGACTTGACCAAAAAAAAAAAAATACTCAACCTAATAAGTGAATTTGGCAAAATAGCAAGATACAAAGTCAATATTCAGAGATCGAAGGCATTTTTGTACATCAACAATGAAGTATCAGAAACAGAAATCAGAAAAAAAAATCCCATTTCATATAGCAACAAGAAAAATAAAGTACCTAGGAATAAACCTGACCAGGGAGGTAAAGACCCATACTCAGAAAAGTACACAACACTGAAGAAAGAAATTAAAGAAGACACAAGACAAACACATGGGGCATATACCATATTTATGGATTGGTAGAAATAATATTGTCAAAATGTCCATAGTACCCTAAACAATTTATACATTTAACACAACCCCTATCAAAATAGTAATGACATATTTTACAGAGATCAAATATTTCAAAAATGTATATGGAACCATAAATGAGCCTGAATAGTCTCAGCAATCTTGAGAAAGAAGAATGAAGCAGGAGGGATCCACAATACTTGCTATCAAACTATATTACAAGGTCACAGTAATCAAAACACTCTGGTACTGGCACAAGAACCGACAAATAGATCAATGGAACAGAATAGAGAGCCCAGGAATAAACCCAAGTCTTTATGGTCAATGCATATTTGACAAAGCGGACAAGGGCATAAAATGGAGTAAAAATAGCCTTTTCAACAAATGATGTTGGGAGATCTGGACAGCTAAGTACAAAAAGAAAAAAAAAGAAAGAAAATAAATAAAAAAAGAAACTAGACCAGCAATTTACACCTTATCCAAAAATAGACTCAAGAAGGAAAAAAGACACAAATGTAAGTTGTCATGCCATAGAAGTCCTAGAAGAGAACATAAGTAAGAAAATTTCAGATATTCCACACAGCAATATTTTCACTAATATGTCCCCTGGAGCAAGGGACATAACAGAAAGAATAAACAAATGGAACTACATCAAATTAAAAAGCTTCTGCATAGCTAAAGAAACATCAGCAAAATGTAAAGGGAACCAACCATATGGGAAAAAATTTGTCAATGATACCTTGGACAAGGGTTTGATCTCCAGAATATATAAAGCATTCACATGACTCCACTCCAGGAAGGCAAACAATCCAGTTAAAAAGTGGGCAAAGGACCTAAACAAATACTTCTTCAAGAAGACATACAGAGGTCCCAGAGGCATATGAAAGGATGCTCAGCATCACTAGCCATCAGAGAGATGCAAATTAAATCCCCAGTGAGATACCACTTCACACAGGTCTGTGGCCATGATGAAGAAGTCAACAAACAAGTGCTGGCAAGACTGTGGGTGAAAGGGAACCCTAGTGCACTGTTAGTGGGATTGCAGATTGGTGCAGCCACTGTGGAAAACACTATGGAATTTCTTAAAAAAAATAAAAATAAAAATGAAACTGCCTTTTGACCCGACTATTCCACTGCTGGGATTATACCATAAGCATCCTGAAACACTAATTCGAAAGAATCTATGCACCCCAATGTTCATAGCAGTGCAATTTACAATCACCAATTGCTGAAAACAGCCTAAGTATCCATCAGCAAATGAGTGGATCAAAAAACTGTGGTATATTTACACAATGGAATACTATGCAGCGGATAAAAGTAACTCCTACCCTTCACGGTAGCCTGGATGGAGCTGGAGAACATTATGCTAAGTGAAATAAGCCAGGTGGTGAAAGCCAAATCCCATATGATCTCACCTATAAGTGGAATCTAATCAACAAAACAAACAAGTGAGCAAAATATAAAGAGACATGGGAATAAAGAACAAAATGACAGTAACCAGAAGGGACTGCTGAGGCAGATAATCGGGGGAAGAAGGGGAAGTGTCAAGTCAAGGAACATGTATGAAAGATCCATGAACAAAGACATTGTCGGGGAGGATTGAAATTGGAGGTAGAGGGTGGGTAGGGCAGGAGAGAACACTTGGAAAAAAATGAACATAACAGTAATTGAGCTACAATAAAAAAAAGAAGGAAAACATCCTCAAAGTGAGGAACAGGTCAACTTTGTACTGTCCTCCAAAATGCACCTTCACCTTGAGAATTTTTCACTGAAGTCACTGCAACTGTCATATATACAGAAATCCTTCTGAGACTTGAGTGATGGGAGTGGTATTAATTAAAGATCACCAAACATTAAGTGACTTTCAAAGAAGGGAGGTTGAGTCATAGTCTGACCCTTCCATTCATCTCAAACTATAATTGATCCAAATTTGATTTTATGTATAGAGTAGACAGATCTACTACTACTTTAAAAAGGTTACATTTGAAGGAGAAGCCACTGGCTTTGTTTCTTTCTTTTGTGATTTTGGAGGCTTACCATGAAGCACTTTGACTCTTGTCCTGGAGACCCCCCCAGGCCTGACTGGCTGCCCCAAGACTTCTCTTATGTGCCTATTACCTGGGTCCAGACTCAGTGACATTTTCCCAGTCCACAAGAAGAAGTACTGAGGGTGAAAAGCAACCAGTATCCTTATGCCTGGCCTTCCCAGCCCTAAGGAAGTATCCAGGAGTCCTGACAATTCCTTCACATCATTGCTCAATTGAAAGCTATCAGAAAAGAAAATATTTCTCCATGGCAGCCCTGCTGGCATGGGCTCTGCTGCCTTTGCTGTGTGATTATTCCTTGTACTTTGAAATTAGTGATAGTCAAAGCAATAAAGAGTAATTTTATGCTCTAGAACTGACAGTGAAAACTTTTTAAGTGATGGTTTGTGACTGGTTGATTTAAAAAACCAGCAAACATGACAGCTGAACATAGCACAGCTCTACAAGAGTGGCGGGATGATTGTCTGTTGTGCATCCTGCAAGGGGATTGAAACACAATTCAGCAGATCAAATGTAGTGGTTATTGGCTTTTTCTCAATTTCTTTCAGAAAGTAAATATTTCAAATTATTGCTCATACATGTCTTTTATAGGTCATTTAGAAATGCTATAGTTAATTTTTGCATAGTTAAGAATATAAGCTTTTGATTATGAATACCTAACTTCAGATGCATGCTCCACTGTTGGCTTACTCTGTGGTGTTGGGCAGGTCCCTTATTATACTAATGCCTCAGTTTCTGCTGCTGTAAAATGGAGGTAAGAATAGCATCTACCTTGTACAGTTGGTACAAAGATTAAAGGAAGATAATGATGTACTTAGCATCTGGGCCAGAATAAATGCTCATTGTTAATTCTTTTATTCCTCCCTCCCTCCTCCCTTCTTCTCCTCTCTTTCATCTTTCTCTGTCCATTTATAAAATACACATAATACAGGAAATATAAATTTCTGTTCCTGAGGGATTTAGGAAGATACAGTTGTAAGCAACAACCATACATATTGATCCTAAATCAGAAATAGGTACAACCCACTGTGGGGGGCATAAAGATCTATTGTGGCAACAGAGTTAGAGGTTTTGCATAGCTTGTCTTTCTGATACAAGATGTGGTACAGAGTTCCCTGTCTGGCACTTACGTACTCATGGGAATGGAGACCAGGCTAGCACAGCAACTGATAATGCCCCCTCAAATACTAACAAGCTCCTTCTCATCTTCATAGCCAGGCTTCTAGAAATGGTTTACATTCTATCTTCCCAGCACAGATTTTCCCTCACTCTTAAACCTATGGTAGTCATATTTTCATTCACATGACTCTATGAAAACTTCTCTTCTGGTGGCAAACTTCAATGTTCTCTTTTCAATTCTCTTACTCTACTATTTGTCTTATATTTCATATATATGTATATGTGTGTGTGTGTATGTATATATATAATTTTGTGGTTTTAATTATTTTATTTTTTATTGTTCAATTAAAATTGTCCCCATTTCTCCCCCCATTGCTCTCCCCTGCCTTACCCACCTCCACCTCCCACATTCAATCCTCCCCCCACCCATTGTCTTTGTTCATGGATCCTTTATACATGTTCATCGATGACCCTTCCACTTCTTTCCCCTGTTATCTCCTCCCTCATCCCCTCTGGTAACTGTCAGTGTGTTCTTTGTTTCAATGTCTCTGGTTCTATTTTTCTTGCCTGTTTATTTTGTTGATTAGTTTCCACTTATAGGTGACATCATATAGTATTTGTCTTTCACTTCCTGGCTTATTTCACTTAGCATAATGTTCTCCAGTTCACTTAGCATAATGCTCTCTGTCCATGTGGTGCAACCACTGTGGAGGATCAGTTGTGCAGGATTTCACCTCAAGGAGCAAGTTCAGCAGGGCTCTGGAGCTCACTGAGTCCAACCCTTGAGTGTCACTTGTGGATCTGTTTGGGTGGTGCTTTGGCATGGTCTGAGGCTGTCCACCAGGTGCTTTGAAGGTGCCTGGGTGGTGCAGGCCAAAGTCAACTTCTGCCTATGTTTTGCCTAGAGCCACCTGACATGAACTACAAAGTGATCTGCAGATGCCTGCTTCTTGTATTGGGCTTGAAGGTGCCGGTGGGAGGCCAAGACGAGAACCAAGGATAGCTCTTGCTAGGTCCAAGTCTGGGGCACACCATGAACAGATGCTGCTTGTTTGAGAGATTTTAGAAAAGTATTAGTATGAGCCATGATAGATTGTTTGTATGGCAAAACCTCTGGAGAGGGTCAGGTGGACCTGCAAGTTGGGCAGGATGGGGTGAGGTATCAGGTTATCACCAGGTAAAGGCAAACAGTGTTAGCTAGGCTGTTAGTTATGCAGATATGGCGCCAGCCTGCTGACTGTGTGGGTGAGGGCTCAAAAAAGGAACACTGGCTCTACCAGCACTTCGGTCTAGAAAAAACCCTCATCCAACCCTCTAAACCTCTCCAACCTTCATCCTAATGCCAGATGATTCAGTTCCTCTCTGTATGTCCTCAGTGCCTTTCCAGCTGCTGTCCCAGAACTGGAGCTCAGAGTGAGTGAGTTTGAATGATTTCATGTGTGAGCCCTTTAAGAGGAATGCCTGTGTCCCTAGGAGCCCTCTGTCTCACTCAGCCACAATGTCCACAGATTTTCAAAACCAGAAGTTATGGGGACTTTTCTTCCTGGCACTGGAACCCTGCACTGGGGGGCATGGTTCAGGGTTGAGATTATCTGGCTCCTCAAGGGAGACTCTTCACTGTGGAGATATCCCTCCAAATTTTTCTCCTGCACAAGTAGGTGTGGGACCAGCCCATTCCATGTCTCTGCCATTCATATCAGTCTTGATGTAGCTTCTTCTTTATATCCTTAATTATATAACTTCTGCTTGGCTAGATTTTAGGCAGTTCTGAATTTTGGTTTTACTTTAGTTTAGTTGTAATTTTGACGTGTCGAAATATTTTCCAAAGCTTATCCCCATCAAAACTAAGTAGTTTTTCTCCCTTTATGTTTCTTTTTTATCTTGCTCTTACTTCTAATAAAACAACTATCACATTAAACTTTCATTTTTTCTTTAGAAATTTGCCTAGAAGACAAGACCAGAGCAGCAACAACAGTTAAGTTACATATTATGGTTGCTTGAAGTGAGGTTTTTACATTGTTGGTAGGAATGTGTGGAAGGAGATAGAATTGATGACACTTGGTAGCATGATTAATTGTAGGAAGTCAAGGTGAAGTCCAGATGAAAGATGAAGTCTAGATTTCTCACTTGGATAGCCTGAAGGATGGTGATTACAGTAGCTGTAGATAGGAAGAACTAGAAGAACAGTGGCTTTTGGGGAAAATAAATTAGTACAGTGTTGCACATGAATATGTATGGAGATCCAGAAGAATGTTCTATATACAGGTAGATGCACAAGTCTCTGGTATGGACTTATAGTATTCATTGATTTGGTTTTTGATTAGCAATGGATGCTTGGACACAGTTTCCATCAGAAAGTTAACTTTATTTACATGTATAAAAGACTTTGTCTTAGACTTTTGCTATTCTCATAAAAACTAGTACAGTACTCTCAAATCATTGATAATTAGGTAAATGCATGTGTGTTTTTTAATAATATCTTTTGTTTTCTTTTTCTCATACTATTGCATTAGCTCAAACTGCCAGTATTATGTTGAATAGGGGAGGTGAAAAAGGACATATGTGTGTTTTAAAAGAAATATTAGTATATAATTACAGAAAGTGCTAGCACAATGTAATTTTCTAGTGAGGTTGCATTAACATTAGGATAATATTGTAGTAGTTGGTGTCTAATACCCATTCCCCTCTTCCTTTATTGTAATAAGATTTTAGCTGAATATATGCTGTCCTAGAAAAGTGACTACTTTTATTAGCTTCCTTATATATGTGCCCAGGTGACTGAACATTGGATGTAAGCCAAAATGTGAGGCAGGTTTTAGGGATTTTTCACAGAGGTGGCTAGTCCATCCCTCTCCCTCAGTTCTTTGCTGTCCTTTTCTTCCTTTCTGTCTCTTAGAGTGAGGATTCTGCAATCTTGGACTATAGTGTATGATGGAAAGGGTAAAATTATGGCCTGAAAGTACTCAGAGAGACTTGTTGGAACAGAGCCACCATATTAGTTCTGGACTGCCAGCCTGCATTGTCTTCTATATGAGACAGAAAAAAGCTACTGTGTATGAGCCATTTTTTATTAACTTTATGTCAGTATAATCTTAACTGGTAGAGTAAACAACAAAGTGTGTGTTAGCCCACCCTTTTCATGCCACTTCTCATTTTTTCTCTGTTTATATGAAATGTTTTTTCACACTCTTGCTCAAAGAGAATTCTTAAAACACTATAGAACCAGCTGATTGTCCTTGTGTTCACAGAGCCCCATGCTATGGGAAATTTGTGCACAGACCATTACGGGAGCTCTGAGGTAAGTATATTTAAACAAAAAAGAAACTCCACAAAGGCCACTCAGGGTGATAGAAATTTCAACTAGAAATCCATAGCTTAGTTAGTAGTTGCTAGGAGTTTCACGTGGCTGGTGTATAATTTGTGTAGCTGAGGTTGAAGCTAAAGAGGTAAACAGGAGCTTGATACCAAGATCGCTTGTGCTATACTTCCTGTGTCTCTCGTGTTCCCTTGGGGCATTTTTTCCAAAGAACAATAAGTGGAGACAATCTTGCTCATCTTCTTACCTCTATAAGCAAAGCAATTAAAGCAGCTTGGGGAAACTGAGGAACAAGGTGAGTCTCAGGATGTAGGGCTGGAAAGGGGGATAAAAATATCAGTAAACCTTACCAATAATACAGTAACTCCAGTAAGACAGCCTTCCGAAAGCTGTCTTCTTTCCAATTATCACAGGACCTAAAAGTCTACCATAAGTGGTATATTTATTAACTTTTATTAATGATGTCTTTGAATTAATATGAGAAACAGGGGACATTGATAAGAACTAAAATAATTTACTTCCAAGGTTTACTATTATTGGATGATGGGGAAGGGTCATGTGACAACAGAGTCCAATCAGAAATTGAGGAACAGCAGTAATAGAAGGTAAAGGAGATCAGGGAGGAAATGACCTAATTGGAATAACAAGCTGCCTGCCAGAGCAGCAGGTGTAGGTCAGATAATGAGAAGTCAGAGGGTTATTGCTGCTGACTACCTTCCCACAACTGATTGTGCAGATAATCTGGTTGGATAGAGAGGAAACTATCTCAAAAGGCTGTAATGGAGAGTTGACAGATTAAGGAGAGAGCAGCACACTACAGGATGAAAAGCAAACGTTGGCTGCTGAACCTTCCTTGCCACCACTGCTCTTACATTTATGTTCCCCAGTTTAAGCTCAGCCTCACTTGCCAAATAAGGCAGGGTGTTAGAAGATTGTTGGCCTCCTGTCCATCTGGGTACCTGCTGGGAGAATTTTGCACATGCTGCTAAGTACTCAGTGCACTCAGGGCTCCCTTTTACGTTCTTAATTACCCTGAAATTCAGCCACATGGTCCTTCTGCTTGTCTGGACCAGTACTTGATGGCAGATGGTATAGAAACCTACCAAACTCCCAGAGCCCTCAAGTTCCATCTTCAATCACTAGGGAGGATCTTCCTAAGTCACAGAGTAGAATGTGTATTTATGTGTATTGTGTGGACACATGTGTATAGCTGGGTTTATATATGTACTTCTTGGTTCCAGACAATGATTTATATGTATATGTAGAAGAGGGGGAGCTGGGGCAAGTGCAGCTCTTCTCAGAAAGATTCTCTTGACTGTTGATGATGATTTGAGGACAGTGTTTTAAGCTTTCTCAAGACAACAGAAGTAATCTAATCTCAATGTGAGGAAGCACAGAAATATTCTGGTGAATATTTACTGACTGTGTTTATTTTTCCTGATAGAGAGGAAGCAAAGTTTTTAGAACATTATTTTGGATATTAGGCAGAGTGGAAGAAAGTATAATTGAGGGAAATTTTTGAGTCAGGATTATTTTGCTCTCCCAACACAAATTCTCCACATCCCCCTTTGCCTGATTTTGTTTTGAGAAGAAGGTTTTGAAATGGTATTTGGGTGATTTTACACACATATACTTACAGATGCCCATATATAAATGTATGTACTAACATGCTTCATCAGTACATGCAATGTGCAGGGTGTTTTGCTAGAAATCTTGGGGCAGGTGGAGAAGTAGTTTTATACCCATCCTAAAAGGTCTCAATCTTTGTTAATGAGGAAAAGTATAACAGAAAACAGTAAGTGTTAGAAGCCAAATAACTGCTAAGGTCACATAGACAGGATGTTCAGAGATGGACGGAATGTCTTCCCTGGCAGCTGTCAGGAAAGACTGTTGGGAGGAGCTGGACCATGCACCTGGCTTGGAAGTATGAAGACTGTTCTTATATGAGTTTTTATATATTCAATGTTTGAGCATGTTTCTGGAAACTGTCATTGAGAAAAATAATGGAAAAAAGCAAACTGATAATGATAGGTACGGACAAGATACAAAGTTCTCGGAAATCTCAAAATGTGCTATGACCATTGTCTTCACAGTGAAGAGTAACTCACCTGCTAATTTAGTAGGTGGCCACTCTCTTTAAACCTCAGTTCTCCTCTCCAGCTCATTGGGAGTCCTCACATTGACTTCCTAAGAAATTATCTTTCCAATTTCACAGGGAGATCTCTTTCTAAGGTTTCATCTTTGCACCACTAGGATTAAAGAGCCAGTCAGCAAGGAGAGACAGATGCCGGCAGTAGTTCAGCTCATTCAAGGTGATTGATTGATTGAGTCTTCCTTCTATTAGTTTAACTCATTTAACAAAACCTGATTATCTATAAATAGTGTAGTCTTATGCTAGGGACTTCCCTCAAAGCGGTTAGTAAAGGAGCAGTCCTGGAAAACCAGCAGTTCTCACAGCACAATAGTTGTAGTGATAGACCCCCTTGAAAATCCTGAGGGGACTTTCAATAAAACTGGAAACTAAGGATAACTTTATGGAGAAGGAAAAACTTTAGCTGAGTGTGTTTTTCTCTGAGTGTATAAGGAACAGTAGCTGATAACTTGCTGAAGGGGAACTTTGTCAAAGGTGGTATATTTATATTTATAAATATGATGTTAATGTAATAGCCACTATTGATTACAGATAGACGTTCTATAAGACATTACTTCAGACTTGTTTTTATTTGAATTTAATCTAGATGGGTTAATTTAATGTTTAGCCCATGGCACCAAGTAGCGCTGAGATCATGGTTATTCAAAATAATGACTTTGTGCCATATAATTGGATCCAGAATACTTCTTTTAAATAATCTACTGCTGTTTGTGTTTAAGTCTTTAGCTGGTAGAACATAGGGTTTAACAATATCATTACTAATAGAATTTGGTTATAAAATTGAGGGTGAATGTCAAGAATTACCTTTGAAAATATTCTTAAAAATATTTTTAAAGTTTACACAAATTAACAAATTGAGACATATTAGTGAAGACCAAAAAATGCTGCATTTGTGAGCAGTATATGTAGGTTTAGGGGAGATGATTCACAAAAGCATATTAAATCATTGTGAGGTGAGTTTATAAGAGAAGAAATCTTCCATTCATAAAATGATGGCAATGAAAACTATTTACTAAAACATATAGGATATAGCCAAAGTTCTAATTTGAAGTAAACCATAGCCTAAGATTATTTAGCTATGAAAAATATGTAATCATTATTGTCAAGTAGCTAGAAAACGGAAATCAACCTCAGGGAAGCAGAAGAGATAAAATAGTAAAGTTAACAATAGAAATGAATGAGAAAACAGAAATAATCAGTAGATAAAATGTTAATAAAAATAAAATGTATCACATTTAAAAATATTTGAGAAAGATATAAGCCTACATATTTATATATGCTATTAAAATAATTGTAATGAGAATGATATATGAAAAACTTTATTCTACTTGGAAAAACATAATAAAATGGTAAATCTTTAGGGATTTACAAATTATTGAAACTCATTCAAATAAAAACAGGTATTTTAAGTAGATGAAATAATATGGCCAAAAGTTTCAAAGATTTATTATGGAATTTTCTATCAGATAAAAGTTTCAGAAACAGATAATTTCACTGTAAGTTCTTTAAAACATTAAAAGCCATGTAAAAATGTGAAAAATTTAAGTTCAAAGCAAAATACTGAATATATTTAATTCATTTAATAAGGTAAATCATAAACTAAATAAAAATAACCTGATAAGCTAAGTAAACATCTATTATCTATTAAATAAATTTAATATATATAATTTATTTAATATAACACTAATATAAACATATTACCTATAATGAATATAATAATACTGTGGAGCATCTCATTTATGAATGTGGATACATGCATAAAAAGTATAAATAAAACACTAATAAATAATAAATTAAATTAAAAAATAAAGTTATATGACATGGTTGAAAAGTAACCCATTTTGACCTAGTATGTTTTATATAAAACAATGCACCTTTACTAAAGAATTATCTCTCTGTAAGTCAAAATTGAAAGACCACATGACCATGTTAATTACATAAAATTTATTATCTAATATTGTAAAGAAAGTTATAGTTAATTAAAACAAACAGTAGTCTTTGTTAATATTAAAAGGAGTCTATATCTTAAACAAATTACAAATATCAAGCTCATTATAATTGGTGAAAGGTGAGAAGAAAGATGCAAAATGTGAAGTAGAATAAATAAAATTATTTGAAAAAAAAGCTAAATATGTTTAATTTTCCAAATATTTTATTTTCGATGGAGCCCAAGATGGAGACCTAGGTAGAGACCCTTTGCTTCCTCACACAACCAAAAGGAGGATAACAATCAATCTGAAATCAATAAGCAACCAAAAGCACCCTGGCTGGCGTAGCTCAGTGGATTGAGTGCGGGCTGCGAACCAAAGCATCGCAGGTTCAATTCCCAGTCAGGGCACATGCCTAGGTTGCAGGCCAGGTCCCCAGTGGGGGCCACATGAGAAGCAACCACACAATGATGTCTCTCTCTCTCTCTCTCTTTCTCCCTCCCTTACAGTCTCTAAAAATAAATAAATAAAATATTTTAAAAAATTAAAAAAAAAGCAACCAAAAGCACCAGAAAATCAAATTGCATGGAACTCCAACAACAAAGGAATTAAAGAAAAAAATCAACCAACCAGACCAGTGAGGCTACAGACCACACAGGCTGACTCAGAAAAACCAGGGCATTGCACTGTACCTTGGCAGTGGGGCCTGCTGCAGAGTTGGACAGGCTGTGTGGGAGGGGCTTATTTAAGGGGACTCAAATGTGCCTGTGAGGCTATGGTGGTTGCCAGAGCTCCCAGTCTCACATAAAAGTCAGTTGAAAAGTGTGCTAGAGATGGAGTAGGTGAGCCACACTGTTCCCTCTCTGGCCCCTCCCCCACAGGCAGCGCCACAAGGCAGCAAAGAGGGTTGCCTTGCCTGGGTGAATACCTATGGCCCTGCTCCCTTACAACCTATCAGCTGTGCCAAGACAAAGAAATATGCCCCAAATGAAAGAACAGAGTAAAGCCTCAGAAAGAAAGCTAAGGAGAAGGAGGAGATTGCTAATCTATCTTATGGAGAATTTAAAGCCTTGGTAATCAAAACGTTCACAGGTATATTTGAGCTTGGTTGAAAAATGAAAAAACAAACGAAGTATACCCAAAGTGAAATAAAGCAGAATGTTCAGGGAACCAACAGTGACAGAAAGGAAAACAGGACTCAGAGAAACAATTTAGAACAAAAGGAAGAAATAAGCATCCATCAAAATGAAGAAGCAAGAATTTGAAAAAGTGAAAAGACTTACAAACCTCTGGGACAACCTGAAACGTTCCAATATCTGAATTATAGGGATGCCAGGAGGAGAAGAGGAAGACAAAAAAAATTGAAAACTTATTTGAACAAATAATGAAGGAGAAATTCTTTAATCTAGCAAAGGAAATAGACTTCTAGGAAGTCCAGGAAGCCCAGAATCCCAAAGAAGAACACACCAAGAAACATCATCATTAAGTTACCCAAGATTAAATATAAAGACAGAATCCTAAAAGAAGCAAGAGGAAAGGAGAGAGTTACCCACAAAGGAGTTCCCATAAGACTATCAGCTGATTTCTCAGAAGAAACTTTATAGGCAAGAAGGGGCTGGAGAGAAGTATTCCAAGTCATGAAAGGCAAGGACCTACATCCAAAATTACTCTACCCAGCAAAGCTATCATTTAGAATGGAAGGGTAGATAAAGTGCTTCCCAGATAAGGTCAAATTAAAGAAGTTCATCATCACCAAGCCCTTATTATATGAAATGTTAAAGGGACTTGTCTAAGAAAAAGAGGATTATCAAAACTATGAACAGTAAAATGAAAACAAACTCACAAGTATCAACAACTGAACCTAAAAACAAAAACAAAAATGAAAACAAACTAAGCAAACAACTAGAACAAGAACAGAATCACTGAAATAGAGATCACATGGAGAGTTATTAATGGGGAGGGGGTGCGGGGAGAATAGGGAAAAAGGTACAGGGAATAAGAAGCAGAATTGGTAGGCACACAATAGACAGGGGGAACTTAAGAATAGTATAGGAAATAGAGAAGCCAAATATGTTACATGTATGATCCATGGGCATGAACTAATGCAAGGGGGGATGCTGGTGGAGGGGAGATGCAGGGTGGAGGAGAATAAAGGGTAGAAAAAAATGGTAAGACTGTAGTAGCATAATCAATAAAATGTATTTTAAAAAAGAACTAGAATTGCAGAAAAAATAGTCCATAATAAGGAGGAGTCTGTAATAATTATTGTATGTCCATATAAGGTAACATTATAAGACCACTACCAATCATGTCTGCATAAAGTAATTAATGACATCGGAGAATGCTCATGATATAATCTTTCTGTGTCTCTTGCTGTCTTTTTCTCAAAAAGAAAAAAAGAAAAAAAAACAACTTTTCTCAACACACAGCTTCTAATTAATCCCCAGTATGTAATGTAGTTTACATTTAATGTTCAAAACATTCTTGGACCCACATTAATCTGTTAATCCTTTCTCTAATCAAGAGGAGACTTCTAAAAATCAACTACCATTTATCAACCCAATAGAGCTGAGACCCAAAATTCAACAATATATTGTTTTCATGAGTGGCTTCCCTGGTTTGCATGACACCAGAAAGCAACTGTGGAATTCCAAACACCCAACTCTTTGAATTAAAATTACAGTAAATCTTTGAAGATATTTTTGTTCAGATTTCAAAGAACAGTTTTATAGTGACTCACACTTCAGAGTTAGAGTAGCATTATGTCAAGTATTTAATAGAATAATTTTTTTCATCAACAGAAAAGGGAAAATTTAAGGTAGTCTTGTGGATTTCCCTTATATTTTTCATAGCTAAACTTTAGTGTTTATCTGAAATATTAAAAATATTTTTAAAAAATACTAAGTAAACTAAATGGAAAAATGATCTGCCTAAATCTGGCTTCATACCTAAAAGATTTTCAGAGTATAAGATAGGGTCTCTTATTTAGTCCACTAAACATTGAACATGGTCAAGATCCTAAGCACAGATCTAGGCATAAGAAGCAGGGAATGAAGATGCAATAGGATCTGTCCACACTCTCTCTCCTTTTCACCCAGCACTGACATATAGATGAGAAGAGCTGCACCTCCAGGAGCTCTGAGCTTGACCAGTCACTGCCCTTGAGTATTCTCTGTTGGTATGTTTCATCAGACACACAAAAACAAGTCCAACCTCAGAGAAGAAACCTCCAAAGCCAGGTTCTGGACATGGCTGAGACTCAAACCAAAGGAGACTGAGTATGCAAATCACTTTTGGCATACAATTTAAGTTTCTCCCCATTTGCCTATTTGTTTAGTCCTTTGTTTCAATCCACAAAGTATTAAAAGAAGTCTCCCTTCCCCTGGGATGGGGAAGGGAAGACTTGTATAAAATTATACAATTATAATTTTATAGTTAAAATTATAAAATAAGAATTGAAAATAAGTGTGAAAGAAAAAGGCAATACACATTTGCTAGTCATAACATAGCTGCTGTAACAGAGATGCATGTTTGGTCTGGGCGAAAATAAAATGCAATCAGGAATACTGTTTCCTTATTCATGCTTTTTGTCTGACTGAGATTCTTGAAATTTTAGAAAATAAAAAGAGTAAAAATTATTTTTAAATAATGTGTGATCTCATCACAAAAATATTACCTAATATTTTGGTGTGCTTCTTCCCAGTTTTTTCTTTGTCTTTTTCTCTTGGTCTCTCTCTCTCTCTCTTTCAAAGAACTTGAATCTCAAAGCACATGAAGATGATGTTATATTCAACACTAGTTTGGAAGAAAAACATCCTAAAACTGTTAGAACTCTTGAAATACCGCCTTCCATTTCATTTATGTTCAGTAGAACACATTGTATTATCATAGTTAATGCTTGCTGCTGTAACAAACACAAAGTCATGAAAAGGGTCAAACATGGAAGAAATTTCCTTTTCTCTCAGATAACACTGATTGATGAATGGCTCTCTTCCAAATGGTGATTCAAGGATCCAGATCTCCTCTATCAACTGCTCCATCATCAACACTTGGCTTCCAAAACTGTCATCATTAATCTTATCAAGCTAGTAGAAGAAGAAAGAACATAAATAGTGGAATAAGGAAGATTTTTTTAGGACCAGGTATTGAAGTGAATCCCATTGCTTATGTTCGAATTCCACTAGCTAGAGCTCAGTCACGTGACCATGCTCAACAGAAAAGGAGAGTGTGGAATGTACTCTACCTATGTGATAAGGAAAAGTAGAATACAGGCTTAGGAAACATCTCGCCATTCTATGTGTTCTCAACTAAAAATTTCTACTTGCTAAGAGAACTGTAAATGACATTTTGCTTTTTGAGCAAATGTATTGGAGCATTGTAGAGAGATAAGTCTCAGCTATTTACAAAACATGAATTAGAGCACAGCCTCTGTACAACAGATGAGTGTCTCAATAAGCAGAAATCTTTCTTCACATTCATTTCAAAAAATAAATCAAGAATAAGTTCAAATGATAAATAAATGAGCATCTGGACACCCAGGTCTGGGGACCAAGACTATCCAGACAAAGAAACGAGAAGACTGTAAGGACTAGGCAGAAGAGCATCATTCTGTGCAGAAGCTAACAACCTGTAGGAAAAACTAGACAGTTAGAATTTTGCTTTAGTTGTTGTGCTAGCTAATATCTAGGCATGTTGAAACAATTATTATTATAGTATAGTAATGACAGCATACCCAGGGCTAAAAGTTGAAAGCCTGAGCAAAGTTGTTTTCATCTGCTCCAAAACCTATATTATTTCCTTCTATCATTTTTTTCCCAGTTGAGCAAATGGATTTATAAGTTAGTGTGTCTAAGCCTCAATTAATTTTACACCTCTATAATAAATGTTTGAATTAAGACATATCTTTCCTTCTGAATTTGAATTGCATGTTAACTGGTTATTGGCTATTGCTGGTGGTCCACACAATTACAGATAAAAGCATTGATCTGGCAAGGAAACAAATAGGCTCTTAAAATAGGGCAATTTGGATTGACAGGTGATGACAATTAGGCACATCTCTAATGGACACTACGTATAATCATCAGAGGTGTTAAAGAGCTGCAAATCCCTGCTCTCTGCTGCCAACTTCTACCAAGAAGAGCTGCTGAAATCTGCCTTCCCCCTGCTAGTGCAAAATAACTGAACCCATTGATAGGAAATTATGCCCAAAGTTATCTGGATGGTTGGGGAGTTACTGATACCTGGATCATACTTGTGAGATAGGCGGAAGTTACTAGGAGAAGGCTTCTTAGTTCAAACTGGTATAGGGCCACTCATTATGGGCTCCGACAGAAGAAGCTAGCTAGGATGGTTCCTTGGTCATATTTGTCAAGCAGGAATATGTGGATTTTTGGTTGGGGGCTGGAGGCATATTCTTAAAAAGTCAAAAGTTTTTTATAAGAAGTTTTTAATGTTACATATTAATTTGGGTGACTTAAAAACATGTAAGAATCTCTAAGACTTGCTTTTATCTGAGTACTCCTATGTGATTTTAGTGTTTTAGGGAGAGTAGTACCACTTCAATCGTTTTCTTATGAGAAAAAGGCTCAGGTAGAATTCATTTGAACCCTAGTGAAGACCAGAGGACATCAAGGACATCAAAATGTGCTGAAGAAATGGTGGTTTCTCAGAATTTTTATAGAGAAGTACTGAAGGATAGAGCCATTCTACAACATATGGCAGCAAAACAAACCAAGACCAGAACCAGGTACACCAGAGCACTTGCAACATTGTGAGCAACAATTAATTTTTATCAAACTGTCATATGTCCTACTATATTAATGATGAAAAAACCAATAATATTTTAGTTACATTTGCATTTAATTTATAAATTAATGCTTGACTGTATTGCATAAGGGCTATATACCTAGAGAGTTTATGCCTAGTTTTATGATTACAAACATTTAGAAACATTAAAATAAAGTCAACAAGGGCTTCATGAGGGCTGTTTTTCTCTAAAAAGACATCCATAAATTATTTAAGTTGACGAAATACAGATTTATAGTATTCCTTTGTGTCTTTCTTGGGGTATCCATGCTCAATTTATCTACATCTCCAGAGGATTTCCACAGAAAGCACAATTTCTTAATTTTAGTGACTTGTGAGGATAAAGGATTGTACTATGCTGGACCATAATTAAGGAGAAGAAAACAATTTTCTTTCATTTGACTTTTCCTGCAAGATATTCTGGCCACACTGCTGGAACAACACCTTCTACGGACCTACCTGAGCAATTGTTCACAAATATCGTGGACTGACAAAAAGAGATCAGTTGCATATACCTTTCCTAGATATTGTCTGCTGTCATCTGATGAGAGGAAGGTGTGCTATAAGTGCTGCAGAACTTTTGATAATAATGTGTTTCATAGAAAATTTTAAATAAGCTGGATGAAAGAATGAACCCAGGTTAACAGGAAGCCATTAAGACATGAACTTTTTAAAAAGACATGAAATCGATATTAGTAGTTGGTTAGTTGATCAAAGAATAATCCAATAGGATGAAAGATATCCCCTAGAGCAGCTTTGGAGAATCACCTGATACACAGTCTTTTGAGTGAGGTTCTAGGGCTTGTGGGATGCCCTGTCCTGCAGAGCTCTCCTGACCGCTGAGGATGAAAATAAGTCACCCCAGACTTAATCTGTTGTTTGGGTGGGAAAGAGGGTGGCAATTCCCTCTAGTTGAGAATGCCTTGAGCCCTTCTCCAAAATGGCTTTTACTGGGGTGGGGATGTGCAGGAGTATACAGTATGCATGCAAAGCTCATCAATCAATGTCTAAAGGCCATAGCTATAGAAAACAGATATTATCTATAGATAAAAATTGAGGAAACAGGGGTCTGTTAGATATACTGATGCCACAGTGTTGTTAAGGCATGGTTCATGAGATTAGTAGTTCACTCTCTTATGCTTTTACCTTTAACATCCGGTTGATACCAACAGGGCTATACAAAGCAAAGCAAGCTTCAAAGGATACAGTGTATTCTTCAGGCCTGATTTCCCATGGAAACTCTCCATGTTAGTATTGGTTCGTGCCTGCCACCTGCATTCCCAGCATTCCACTTGAGACTTGCAGGCAAGGCCTTGCTCAAGCAGGGCTATAGTCTCCAATACCACACAACATGGTTCCCAGCAAGGGGCCTGGTGAATGTTAAGCTCCTTCCTTCACATTATAAAAGCAGAAAAAAATGCAGTCTGCTAGCCTCAAAATGCTTGATTATTCTCTGGTAGTAATCCCCTAATATGTCAGGGGATTAGAGTAGTTGGTTTTGGAGAGATTGAACCATCTGTAGATTCCATCTAGGCACATGGAATAAATAAATGAGAAGAAAAGTTCTTGGGGAGCTGTTGGGAAAGAATTATGGCTACAACACAGAGAGTGGAGAAAGAGGAGGAAGACTGGTAGCCAAGAAGCTGTTAAAGGTTCTGTTAACTCACCCCTGTTGTATGCTCTCTGGCTTGAGTCTCAGTGATTATAATAAAGAATTACTTAGGACTGGGATGCCAGAGACAAGCATGTTTATCTTGGTTTTTCCTAGCTATCAAAGTGGCATGATGTAAAGGATGACTTCTTTTAAAGAAATTTCTTCTCTCTAACTGAGCACTCAACTCTGGGTGGGAGAGGACAGCTACCCAATGAGAGGGTGCTGGTGAGCCCTGAATGATGATGAGACTGCGTTTGAGTTGCATTTTTATCTAACATGAAACAGATGGAGTTTCATCTCCAGCTTGGAAAATATCTTTGGACAATTCATTTTCTATTTTATGAATCAATTTTATCACATGTAAAGTAAAAGCAGTAGTGCTCCTTACATTTTGAGCTATTATTGGGATATGTCTATCCTGAAATTACTTTGGGTTTTATGGAAGAAAGGAACGTATGCAGTTCTTCGCCATCTACTTTATGACCTATAAACATCTGCATTCTTTAGTTATTCCTTTCCTCATCATGTACTTTTGGAAATATTACTAAATGGGGGTTTTCATTTGCTATATCTTTCATAGTTATAAATTTTCTCACTTAAAAAATGGACTTGATGTTTGAGGAAGTGTGGATTTAACTTCTCTTTTCTTCCACTCACCATGAGCCCCAGAGGGCAACTTAGTCTCATTGAGCTTCCATTTTCTCATCTGTAAACTGGTACTATTCAAATAACCTTACAGGACTCTTGAGAGTGAGAGGTGTGAATGCAGTTTGCAAATTGTAAAAGGCCACTAAATGCCAGGCATCAAGAGCTGACAGTCAACTGAACAAAATTACTATTTGGAACCATCAAATCACGAAATCTGTGTTTTATAAGGGGCTTTGTGACATCATTTATTCTTGCCCCTTGATTCTGTGCTCTCTGGCTTACCCTTGACTCAGATGCATAGTTTTTTGGGTGGGAAGCTTGAGTGCGTTGGAGATGCCTAATGACGTCAGTCTCTCTCCCTTTACAATGGAGTCGCTCTCTCTTAAACAGTGTCAACTTCCTGTACGTTTAGTACTAAGGCTTAAAATGGAGGCCAAAATGAGACTCCATGGGCATAGTTAAGAAGTTTTCTCCTCTGCCTCAATAAATCTTAAACTTGCCCCAATTATAACATTTATGAGCCTGACTCTGTTTCTCTCTCCTATTGGACCACAAACTCTTCTAAGGGAATGTAGATTATTTATTTGTAATGCCCAGAATTTAGTATAATGTCTGGTGCAGAGTAAATGCCCAAAGCAAAATGAGTCATTTCTACTACAATTTTCTCCTTTTCACCTACTCCTCACCCACAAGCAGCTCCCCCACACTGGCAGTTTTGGCATGTCTTATATTTTCCCTGAAATCAACCCCAGCTGCTCCCATAAATCTGATCATTCTCCAAACCTTAGTTATGAATGTTACCTGGCAGTGCTCAAGGCAGTGCCTTGAGTGCACACCCTTGACGGTGAGTTTAATTCACTTGTATGATCTGCTATTTGGTCATTTCTGAGAAAACTGGTGAAGGAGTTACATGTGTGAAAACAGGAGGGAAGGGGGAAATGGCAGAAAAGAAAAATAATAGGCACAGAGGACAGTGGGAGAGTTGTAGAGGGAATGTTTTTACATTTGCTAGGTAATAAGGTTAAACCAAATCTGTAAAAACAAAAATTTTATTGGTAAAATTTAACTCAGTTTTCACTAGTGTTTCTCAAAATACATTTCATAGAGTTAGTTCTTTTAACATTAATAAATATAAAATTTAAAATGTGTTTTTGTTCAAATAAGCTTATGAATGTGTTATATAAAATTAAATAGGTTTTCTTACTCTGAAACACCTAATAGCTTTTTATATAACAATGCAGTTTAGACATCATTAAGAAGGAATGATAACATTGCTTTGGGTAGTTTTTGATCACCCTTCAGTGGAGAATTCCATAGAATTAAGCGTTCGTTCCTCAGGACAGAGTTTAGAAAACGTGGCCACAGAGACATGTGTTTGAATTTTATAAAGGTGTTTGACAATTGGTTCCATGGTAACACAGAACACAGAGTCACAGGGACCTACAACAGTGCTGTTATGTAGGCTCTTGCCTGATTAAACCACTGTCATCAAATGATTTGACTGATAGAAATCTGGCAGGCTGGACGTATGGTTTCTAATGGTCTGCCTCCAGACTTTTCAGTCCTATCCTGGTTAAGTCTTTCATATAAACAAAGTTTTATACTTTTCCTGAAAAAATGCTAAATATAGAAGCTTATATAACAAATATGTGTTAATAATTTGTAATTCCCAAGAATTTTAGTTGTTCAAAGTCATTATGAATCAATAGTACAAGATAGATACCAAACCGAAAGCTACACTGATAATTATTTGGTGTTATCAGATCAAGAAAAACAGCAATTCTATTGCCTTTTGACCTATTACACACACATTTTAGTAGATATATTAATAAACTAAAATGTTTCCATTGAAGAATAATTAAGATGATAATATATCTGGAAGCCATAAAATAGAATGAAAAAATAAGAAGAAATAGAGAATGTTTATTCTAAAAAAAAAGCTTAGTGGAAAGATATAATGTATATTTTTAAATATTTGAAGTTTCATGAGGAAAAGGGAGTGTTATAGACTGAATCGTATTCTCCCTCCCAAATTTATATGTTGAAGTCTTAGCTCCCAGTATCTCATAATGTGACAGTATTTACAGATAGAGTTTTTAAGAAAGTTTTTAATTAAGTTAAAATTAGGTAATTATAATGGGCCCTACTTCAAAATGACTGGTGTCCTTGAAGAAGAGGAGATGAAGACATAGACATACAGAGAATAAACACAGGGAGAAGGTGCTGTCTACAAGTCAAGGAATAAGTCCTGAGAAGAAGTAACCCTGTTGACACCTTGATCTCAGACTTCTGGTTTCCAGAATTGTGAGAAAATAAATTTCTTTTGTTTAAGTCTCTCAATCTGTGTTTTTTTTGTTATGGCAGCCCTGGCAAACTAATAGAGGGAGTATACCAAACTCACTAAATCATAGACTTTTTGAGGAAGAAGCCTTGTCCTACACATCTTTGTATGTAATCTTGTAAAATAATATGGAGCAAGGAACGTGTTGAATAAAAGAACAGAGTTATTCTTTGGATTAACAGAAGGAAGAACTAAGATCAACATGTGTAAAGGCTAGTGTGAAAACTATGGCTCAACTATGGAGTGGGTGGTTTCACAAGGTAGCAAGTTTCCTAGTTATTGGAAGTGTTCACACAGAGACTGACTGACCACCTGTTGGGCTTTTGCAGGAGAGATACCTAAACTTGTTAGGACTCTTAGGTGACCCTGAAAGTCTTTGATAAGAACCTCTGTTCTCCAGAAGAGGAAAGGAGTTTACTGAACACCTAGATGATTAACTAGGCATGATTCTCTCCCAGTAGCACTGAGAGATGGCCAAAGCCTAGGATGCCCATCTTTCACAGACTATGAGATTCCTGGGACCATAGGGACTTCTGAACCATTTATTTGTGCATGGCATTTGATGCACCCTTGTGTGTAGTGTGTGATCAAATCTAGTCTTAGCAGGTTTAGCATTTCAGAACAAAGACTTAATAAATGGACAAGTATCTGTGTAGGATGGCATGACTTTGATGTGGCAGCAGTAAAATCTATGCTAAATGAAATCTTCTAACCTGTGAACTTGTGTGTGGTTGGCCTGAAAAATCTAGATGCTCCAAGAAGGCATCCAGAAGGCACCAGGCTTGTTTTTTATCTTTACATTGAATTTATTGGGTGACAATGATTAAAAATTATACATGTTTCAGGTATATACCTCCACAACACATGATCTGTACACTGTATTGTGTTTAACATGCCAAGTCAAGTCTCCATCCATCTGCATTTATCCCCCCTCTATTCTCCTCCATCTCCTGGCAATCACCATACTGTTGTCTGTGTCCATGAGTATTTTCTTATTTTTCCCTACTGGGCTTTCTTTTTTAATATTTGATTTTTGGGAGATACTATAATTCAGGGTGGAATGGCTTCCTGAGGATATTGAGCTAAGACCAGTGCAAAGTTTGTTCAGTGAGACCAAAGATACAAATGGTGTAGGCATTGCCATACTAGTGAATTTAGATCAGTGGTCAGTGTAGATGCTGTCTTCTACATAATTAAGTCAATTAGAAATCAGACCCTTGGAACTTAAGGATATATATTTAGGTGCAAAGATTCAGGAGCAGGGAAGAGAGAAGGGACAAGGAGAGAAAAATTGGCACCAATTATGGGCAAAGAGGATGACAGTCTGCCTAGGCTGTGTGGATGACAACCCGCCTGACGCTTGTTGTGACTTCTGTTCTAACTGCACACGTGGTGCATGCAGATGACTTTACATCTCACAGCAAAATATGTGACAGCAATGTGCTAAGTAAATGCAAATAAAAATATGCTTTCCCCACTGCAAACAAATCTCTCACACATCGTGATGATCCATAGCACGGTGAGAGCTAGGAGACAAGACCACCAGGAACTAGATTTGCTCATTGCTTAAACCACTCTCTGGAATCAACATATATGTTCTTAGTAGATCAACTTCAGCTGCATTGGATTACTTGCTATTACTTAGACATAGCATGCACTTTGATTTTACTTATTTATGCATGCATGAAAGCATTATTCATCTAATTCATTCAACATATTGTGCACTGACTGTGATCCAGGCCTAGCCAAGGCACTAAAGAAGGCATGGTGAGGGACACAGAGATAAGCCATATGAATACCTTGTCTTTGGGAGTTCATAGTTTCTCTGCTTTCATTCATGCATATCCTTCAGCCCAGGCCCTTCACTCTACTTTCCCCCTGTGGAAATTCTTCCCATTCCTCAAAGGGCAGCTTGGAGTATTTCCTTTCTCTTTTTCACCATTTCTTCTCAGACAAAGAATTAATCATTCTTTTTCCAGTACCCCAAGAACATGGTGCTATACTTTGAAGTTGCACAGGAGGTATTGAATAAAAGTGCCTGCTGCCTCCTTATCTCTCCTGCTTTTATTTTCCCCACCTCCTCCCAACTTATGTAACCAGATATTTCCTACTTCTGGGAAAATTCTAACAGTAGGATTAAATATATTAGTGGCCTAAACCTCATAAAATGGAGGCTTATAAATAAGTTTGTAATTTTTGCATTGAAAATATATTTTGACTCAAAAGTAGCTGCAGGGTTCCAATGTGTTTTTCTCAAACCCCTCACTGAACTAGAATAATATCAAGGAACCATGCTCCATTCTCCTCCAGGATAGTGTACGGCATGGTGGCTGAGAGTATAGAATTTGAAATCCAAATTTGGGTAAGTTACTTGATGTATTTGTGCCTAGTTTTCCCTATCTTTACACGAGGGTAATAAAGCATATTTTTTAGGGTTGGTGCGAGGATTAAATGTGTTGATACATGCAAGTACTTGGAACACTGTATAACTCTGAATATATATTCAAGAGATTCTAGCTATTAGTTATTATTCTGCAAATGAAATATTTTCTACCTGGAGTTTACTGTGGTACCATATTGCACTATTGATGGTTCTTTCTAATGAGATTTATGTTCAAAATGCTTAAAGGTTCAATTTTATAAAAAGCTACTGCTGAGATTAGATACTTCAAATCCTCTAAGTATTTTTGAAGAGTAAGTCATTTGGAGTTAGATCTTGGAACTTGAGTTTCAATATTTTACCTCTATTGGGTATCTTACCTGGGAGAAAGCACTCAACCTTCCTAACCTTCTATTTCTTTAACTTAAAAAGGAAAGGTAATCATATGCCACCCATCATAGGGTTGCTGCGCTGATTAAATGAGTGTTATGAGATTGAGTTAAATAATAACATATGGAAGTATCTAGCATCCGGTGTGACAGTCTTAATAAATGCTTGTTTCATTATTTTACTTAAACAGAAAGGGCCTTCATGGCACTGAATCTGATATACCTGGGATGAGCCCTGAACATTTTGATAGAGCTGAAAGACAGTCACTTAGTGGCTTTCAATGTGTCAGGTGTGATCTCTGTCTCTCACACACAGAGACAGATAGAGAAGGGGATCTAAATATCAAGTCATTTAATCTTCAAGTAGTCCAATGGAGTACTACTGTAATGACCCCTTTCTAAGAGGAGAAAGCAGATTAGGCCTGAGGCTGCTGCTTTAGGTCTGTCCTGTCTTTCCACACATCTATTTGGGTATAAGGTCTGTTTTTCTTGAGGACTGAGTCTTTTCCCCAAAGTGCAGCTGGTGGCAGGCCTGTGATATTGCCTCACTTACCACTTCTTTTTTTCATTTTGGGTAGACCCTGTGTGTGATACTTTTGTGCTGAATGGTCTGATCTCATGACCCCATCCTTTGCTCTCTCCTCCTTCCAAATGCCCACTGGGCTGTATCTCTGGTGCTAAGAATTATTTGAACTGTGCTCTGTCACTGTAATGCCTTGGCCAGTCTTCCTCTACTATCAAATTTGTCCCTGTCCTGTGTTTCCTTCCCTAAAGAACATGGCTCTTTCCATATTCAGAGCCTCCTAGCCTTTGAGGCTCACGACATGTTGCAGGTGTTATGGGTTGACTGACTAAGTGTTCTTGGTGCTGGGGTTCTACTTTGTGTGCCAGTGAACCAAAGGTGAGCTGTCATCTGAAGACTATTAATTCCATGAAAAAAACTATATTCATGAGGTGTTAGTGTGGAGAGGTACATTATATTTGGGGAACACATAACCTGGAAATAATGAGGGCAGGACATAGCAGAACTTTGCATTTGGGTTCTTCAGGAGGACTTGCAATGGGATTGCCCTGCAGATGGAAAACATGGGAGCAACATGCTGTGACGACATCCTTTGACTAATGGATATGGATTGTCCCATGAAAGGAGAAACCCTGATCAACCAATGTCCACTCTTGGTACAGAGCATGATGGAAATCATCCAGGAGAGAAGCAGATGATACTGTGCCCTGTGGGTAAGCTTTTTCTGTATTTAGTAGCAAAACTCTTATTGCTTTCGGACAATGAAATCCACACTTCTTTTTTAGAGTAGTGGATTTGAGTGATAATCAACTTGGGGAGATGGAAGAATTGAGAAGTGAGCAAGGGTAAGCAACCTGGACAAAATGGCAGCAGGCATAAAGTAAAAAGAGGTGCTGGTCTCCAGTACCGATCTAAGCAATCTTTTGCCAGGACCCTCACATTTGCTCTGTGTAGAGTTCCTTTTACTAGGTCAGAGCCAAGAGCAGCTTCCTGACCATTCATTCCATGGTCTCTAGGCTGATGAAAAGAGACCATTAGGTCTAATTGTGATGGAAGTTGAAGGAAGGTTTGCACCATTCTGCTGACTCTTGGAGTGACTTTATCTGTCCTGGAGGCCACAGGGCTGGAGGGGGTTTTGCCTCATGTATCCATAGCCAGCCCTGTATGCAGTGATTGGTTCTGGTCCTTAGCCTCACAGCCTTAGGTCCCTCAGGTCTAAGAGGTTGACTATGACCTCATGTCTCTCCCAAATGTAGAAAATTACTCAATTTGTCATTTTGGAAGGTGGATGTTTGGGGTGGGGAGGCAGAAAGAAAAAAATGTAAATACTAGCTATTATTCAACTCTCTGTTTTGGTTTTAGAAGTAGCATTTATATTGGCAAAAGGTATCAAACATCATTCCCACTACCACCCACTTCCCAGTGCCTCCTTTTTCTCACTGTGGGATACAGTGAATTTATTCATAAGAGGCATTTCAGATAAATGCTGAAATCTAATTTATTAGGGTTCTTCTAGGACTTGCAGCTAGTTTAAAATCTAACAAGCTTGCTAAATGTTAAGGACCCAAAAGTACCCTAAAACATATTCATCATTCCAGAGATTAAAATCAATGTAAAATAACCACAGAAAATGTCAGCTTCCTTTGCAAACAGGGCACCGGAAAACAAATGTAATTGCGTTTTTTCCCTCTATGTCCAGGAACTTTGAATGCTCCTGTACTACATCAGGTATGTAATGAAAGACAAATGACAAGGAATCTAAACAGAAGAAGGGAGCTTGAGTAACTGTAGTTTTTATGTTAGAGGGAGTGTGAGAGAGAAAAGAAGCATTGTATCTCGGATTAACAGAACTGCAGGATTTCATTAATGACAGCCCAGCTTTTTAGCAAATGGAAGACAGGGCAGTAAAAGAGAACATGACTGGAATGTGCTCTGCTAATTGGAAATGTATATTATCTTCAGGCAATGTGTGTGGGGAGGGGACGGGGAGGATGAGAAGAGACACATATTGCGAGGCTGGCAGGGGAGACCTGGACCTAGGGAGCCTCAGGTTGGCTGCACAGACGGGGCAGGCAGTCACAGGGCCCTTTCTTGTAGACAGGAGCATAGTGCCCAGGGCCTCCCTCCCCCACTCACTTTTAATTCAGCGGCTACGTAGGGCTTCTTTGATGGCGGCTTTGAAGTTGGTGGCTTTGAGATTACTCTTCCTCTGTGACCTTGACCACCAGCCATGAGGTTAGTGGGGAAGGGGCGGAGAGGAGGAAGGCGCTGGAGTTGGAAAAAGAAAAGGAAAGGAGGGGAGGATAAGGGAAGGCCGCTCTAAGACATTTTTACAGCATTCCACGACTTTTCTGATCACTCTGCAAAGTTGAAATATGATAGCAGTCTTTGCACCGGGAAGGAAAGAAACCATTTAAATGAAAAATTAGCTGCCGTAGCAGGTCAAGCACATAGTTACATTAATGTCGTGTAGAACAATAAATCAACTTCGATCTCCAATTGAAAAAAATGCTAATTTAGCTCAGCGATTCACTGATTGTACTTTCCTCTGATAGAAATCTTTTCTTTTATTTAATGCGAAGCCATGATTTGACAGCCTCCTCTAATGGTGCTTGCAGACTCTCAGCATTTCAGCGGAATTCTGATCATGGTTTTAATATTCCGTGCAGCTCTGCCCCCTCTGATTTCACGCTCACACATTAACGAGAGCTGACACTGGAGATTAGACGCAGACAGCTGGAATGCCAGGTCTTTGTTGCAGCATGGACAGGAGCCAACGTCGGTCAACCACAGCCAAGAGGGACCTGGGAAAGTCTTCTTAAGAAGGAGGGGAAGGCGAGGGGGCGGGGGCAGGTTGAGGAAGGATGGGAGTGGGGGATGGGAGCAGAAAAGCAAGGTAGTTTCTGAAGAGCACAGGAAAAGAAATATTTGCAGAAAGCCATTTTGTCTCTGAAATTCACATTTGAATCAATTCTGATTCATTTACAGGAAGTGGATCATTACAGGGAAATCCCAAATTGATTGCAGTGCATTTCGTACCCTGAAAATACAAGGGTGATGCTGAAAATAGAAAAGGCTCCCTGCTTCAGCTGCTCGCTAGTTTGTCAGAGAAACAATGGTGATTACAAGCAGGAGGAAGAGTGCTTACACAAGGAAACGTGTTCTCCCCTTTGCCTTAAAAAATCACTTAGTTCCAGGTGAATTGATGGGGAAATAAAACTAAATTTATGAGCCAGGGCTGCCTGCTCACTAGTGGCGACCTGGGTAAGAAAGGAAGTCTCATAGTCTAACTGCCCTCATCCTAATAAATTGTTTCTTGATACCAGAAATCAAGTTAAGATCCATAGTTTCACCCAAACTGCAAAGCAGTTGTGCTCAGGTAATGCTCACATTGCCAAGGAAGAGGCAGAGTGCTGCCTGAAACTGGAGGAACTTTCTCAAAAAGAAAATGACAGGTGATTGAAGTCACAAAGATGGCACATTAATACTATGTCAAAAAATTGTTTCTGCTCCCTGGGGAAACCAACTGAGGAGAAATAAAAAATGTCCTTCTTGCTAATTCTATTGTTAATAATAATTTTATTTTGCACTTTCATGGGATACCAGGATTCTACAACTCTATAAATATTCATAGGGGAAGTATGAAGAAGAAAGGTGACTGTACCCATTCTTGATCCGTGGATGGAATGACTGAGGCCCACGGCCTAGAAGGGGCCTACTTGAAATAAAAGAGAAAACAAACCATGAAGTTGCATGCTACAGTTGTCATGAAGTCACAGACTTCAGTTTGGACATTAGATGATGAGCCATCTTGTACCACTGTGACCTATTGTTCTGACTTGCCCTTTTTTCTGGTGTTGGTTAGGCCTTTGTCATTGAACAGGTTCATTCATTCACTCAACAAGGCAATGTTTTGATATAATAGGAGCCTCATGTGATATATAAAATATATGTATATAGAAACATATATTATATATACACAAATATACACATATTTAGTGCATATAACACTAAAATGTCAATAAAATGCAGAGGTCATAACATAGTAGTTAAACGCATAGCTTATAACATAGCATATGTCAGAGTGTTGCGGAAAAATAACTTACACGCGGGAGAGATGGCGGAGCACAATCCTTTATTATGCGCTCTGGCTCAGAGGAAAGAGAGACTCCAAATTCTGAGCCCTGATCTCTAACTTTATGGGGTTTAAATGCCTCGGACCCCCTGCCTACGTAGCAAAGCAAGGTTACAGAAGCCCAATGCGGAAGTTAGGTCTTGCTACCTTATTTGGGAAACAAAGGAACAAAGCACAAGGTCCTAGCACAGAAGCACAGGGTCCTAATGTGGAAGTTACAAAGTACAAAGTAGCCTAACACGGGGGTTGCCTGTCACATCCCCCACTTTAATGCTACAAGGTGCTTTTATTCCTTTAGCATCACTATATACCTGGCTGTACAGCTGAGGTGCTGGGGAAGGGTGCAATGCTGATACTCGTGTTGGTACCTCTGGAGAGCTAACACTGTGGCAGCTGCCCTACGAGTCACCGTGGCCTCTAGGTGTTGGACCAAGGTCCAGAGGATGCAGGGTCCCATATGCTTGACACCTCTGGGTCTGGTATTCTATGGTCCTGGATATCACTCCAGTCTGGTATACCTTCCCTCTCCAAGGGCAGAGGGATTGCTGTGGCAGTGGAGGAGCTGAGAGCTGACCCTGGGAGATAGTAAGAGACCACTTTACCACTGAGTATAATTCTACACCCTGGGGTATTTGCAGGCTGGGGCTGAGACAGGGGCCACATTTGTCAAGCAAAGCATACAATAAACACAAACAAATTTGGTCTCTCAAATGCAGAGACCAAACAAAGATAAACTATTCCTAGAGTGATCTGCTCCGCGGGATTCCATTCTACAGGGGCCACAGTCACTAGTCCAGTTCCCAATACTCCTGCGAAGGTGCCAATCAAAGTCAGGAACCCTGCAGAATAATGGTCCATTCCTTGGTGTCTTCTTTACTGGCTGGCATCCTCCGGAGCCTCAGCATGGGTAGTCTAAGTGCAGGCCTAGCCCCCCGGTCCTCAGAATCTGCTGCTGCTTTGGCCGAGCTGTTGTGGATCCAAGGGGTGATTCCTGTAACTTTAAGGGAAGTCGGGGTGGTTAGTAACACCAAATGTGGCCCAGTCCACACAGGTTGAAGTGCCTCCTTTATCCATACATAACTTCCCAGTTTAAAGGAGTGCGCTGGCCACCCTTGGGGTAAGGGTCCCTGGCCCAAACCTGCCTCGTTTATTTTTCTTAAAGTTTCCCCTGGCTTCTGGAGATATTTTGTCTGCCCTAATTTACCTTGCAACCAGAGTCCCCCCTTTTGTATGCTGAGAACTGGGGAAGGTCTCCCAAAAACTAGTTCATATGGAGTATATCCTGAGGGATTAGGGGCATTTCTAACCCTAAGCAAAATTTGCAGTACCAAGTCCATCCAGGGCAGTCCAGTTTCCTGGTAAAATTTAGCTAAGGTTTCTTTAAGAGTTCAGTTCATCCGCTCTACCTTCCCAGTACTCTGGGGTCCATGGGCAGTGTGTAGTTTCCATGCGATGTTCAGAAGCTTGGCTGCTTCTTGGACGATTTGTGAGACAAAGGCCGGCCCGTTGTTCCTTCCAGTGGTCAGAGGCAATGGATGAGATCATACTGGAGCAGGGTTTGCATAGAGAAAAGATGGCCAGGTGGCAACAGAAGCAGAGACTGGAGTGAGGCATTGGCAAACCAAGAAATGCCAAGAATTGCAGACAAACACCAGGAGCTAGGGGAGGCAAAAAGGGGTCACCCCTACAAGTTTCAGAGAGAGCAAGGCCCTGCTGGCACCTTGATTTTAGACTTCTGTCCTCCAGAACTATGAGACAATGTATTTCTGTTGTGTTAAGCTCCTCAGTTTGTGGTACTTTGTTATGGCAGCCCTAGGAATCTCTTACAATTTCCTTTTAGGCTCCTCATCTGTCCACTTCTCCTGCTCTGTCAAGACGATTAAAAATATAAAATTGTTACACAGAAAGATAAATCCAAGATTTCAGAAAACATAGCTCACTAGACTGATTCATTTTTATGGTGCTCTGAAGAGTTTCACTTTTTTCTGAACCTTAAGTTTAGAAGCTACATAGGCTGACTGATCTCTTCTTAGCAGGCTATTTTTATTCAGTTTATGACAGTCAACCTACACATTAGATTTACTCTGAGCCTAAGTCATGGCCCGATGATTTTTGAAAAAATGGACTGCCTTCCCACTGAACAGCAAGGTAAACAATGTCAATGAGGTCCTCCCTGGCCCCCATGATTGACCTTAACACTGACAGCAATTAATTTGAGCTATGTTAATTGTTAATGTTATTGGAGAAGCACAATACTGTATGATATTATAATCATCAGCAACTAATCTAAGATTCATTTTCAGCTTAGTCAATGATTAGTGGGACCCAGCCACAAAGTCAGCAAAAATAGATTCACCCAGTATTTATTATCTGCCATATATATCAGACTCTGGTCCAAAGAGTTCATTGACTCTGAAGCATGATACAAACACATAGTTATCTCCATGAAAAAGTAACAAAAGTAGGACTTAGAAAGATGAGATGACATGCCAAGAGACACACCACAAGTAAGAGGGTAAAAGTCAGCTTTGGGGTCCAGTTCTTTTGACACTAAGATCAGAGATGGGGACAGCTTCCTTGAGGTGCCACACTGGGAGGGTTTGGGAAAATGAAGGATCACTGAGAGTGTTGAGGACAGGAAAGTAGTCCTAAAAAAATGTTGGGCATGAATTATTTGTACAGCAGACCTTGTTGTGGTTGTCAGAAATTAGAGTCACAAGATCTCTGTTCAACTCTACCATGTATTGATGGTATGTTCATGGGTTAGAATAGGAATTTCCCTGGCCTCATTGTCCAAAATTGCAATATGGAAATAACTATACCTTCTTCCTTGAGCTGTTCTGTGGCTTGCCCAAGATGATGCATATACAAATATGAAGCAAACACTGGCTAATCTGCAAAATTTAGCTTTTAGTCTCCTTTGCCAATTATATCTTGGGCTAGCTGAGAGTTAAATTCAAATCTTTTTTGGGAAAGTCACTATGCAGTTTTTCAAAAACAGACACTTTGTTTTGTTTTTAAATGATAAATCATTCTCAAAAGAATTCATTAATTTAGCCATCCAATAACATTTCTGCACATACCAAGATTACACATATACCAAGCCTGGTCAAATCAGACAAAAATAATTAGAAAATATTGCCTGCCTTTGAGAAGCAGTTGTTAGCACTTCATTGGAGCACTTTAAGGATTTATATATTTTCAATAGTCTTTTCTGATATATCTCTATGCATACTTAGCCATAGGAAAGGTATACTTTTGTTTCAATTTTTAAAAAATCATTATTTTTGAAGACTTTTCCTTTACCCATGTGGGGAAAATTATGTTTCAGTCTCAGGGCCTTTGCACTATCCCTTCCCTCACATATCCTCACACCTCACTTCTAAACTCTTTGGGTCTCTAATCAAATGTCACCTTAACAGTGAGGCTTCCCTGACCATATACATAAAACAGTCCCTATCCTTCTACTATATTTTGTGTTTCTCTTCTTTCATCATGAAAACTGACTATTTCTTCTAAATTAAATTTATTGGGGTGATACTGGTTTGCAAAAACATACAGGTTTCAAGCGCACAACTTAATAAATCCATCTGCAGCTGCGTCGTACGGCCATTTGCCTCAAGCTAAGTCTTTTTCCATTCCAACCCCACCTTTGCCCACCTCCACATAGCCTCCATCTTCCTTTCCTTCTGGCCATCACCACACTTCATGTTGTCCAAAATGTTTCTTAAGTTCTCTTCATTTTTCAAAATTCTTTTTTCCTTTTGTTGTTCTGCTTTGGTGTTTTTTTCTACCTTGTCTTCCAAAACACTGGTTTGATCTTCTGCTTCATGTAACCTACTGTTTATTCCTGTCAGTGTATTATTTATTTCAGATATTGCATTCCATATTTTTGATGGTCCTTTTTTATGGTTTCTATGTCTTTTTTCATGCTATTGAGTATCTTTATAATCGTTGCTCTACACTCTCTATCTGATAAAATGCTTGCCTCCATTACATCTGGTTCCTCTGGAGAATTCATTTGTTCTTTCATTTGGGATCTGTTTCTTTGTTTTCCCTTTTTGGCTATGTGGTACTTTGCACCTTATTGTTAAATTAATCACATGTTCCAGCTCATCAACAGTTAATCTAATCAAGCTGTAATCATCTGCCAGACCTAAGCACCAATGGGTAGATCAGAGTAATTCTTGCTGGCAGGGATATTGCTTCCTTTCAGGCTGATGCCATTCAGAGAGGAGTGCTCTGCTTGAGAGAGATGGCTCCCGCAGTATGGGGAATGACTCAGCACTGGGATTCTGGTAACTGTTCCTTCAGTTCTCTCCCCAGAGCCACCAACCCCAGACTCTCCTCAAGCATCTCTACTCAACTCTGCCCTCCCCCTGCAGGAGCCCAGTGTAAGTAGCTACTAATGAAATTTTGTGTGCTGAGCCTTTAAGAGGCTCTCTGCCATTTCAAGCAGTCTCTCCCTGGCAGACAGAATTCTGCTATTTTTCACAGCTGGGTATTATTTGGGCTCCCTTCTGGCTCTGTTACTGTAGCCTAGAGAGCCCAGCTTGGGGTTTAGAGCCCACATATCTCAGGAGGGGGCCCTTGGCCTCTGAAATATCTCTCCAGCAGTCAGCTACCACCCACCTGTGGGAGCCTAGCCAGCCCTCTCGTGCCTCATCTGCATTCCCTACCATTCGTATTGTGGTGAAGTGGTTTCTTCTGTGCATCCCTGCTTATAAGGCTCCCATTGGTTATTCTAGATGATTTCTCTGCAATTTAGTTGTAGTTCTAGATTTGTCTTGGGAGGAGGTTAATATAGGTTCCACTTACTCTTCTGCCATCTTGGACTTGGGGATTATTTTCTTACTTTCCATTTCTAATAGTTCATTATTGGTATATAAAAATGTAACTGATATCTAATTAGGTTGTATCCTGCTACTTTACAGTATTCATTTATCAGTTTTAGTAGTTTTTGCAGATTCTTTAGGGTTCTCTATATACACTATTATGTCATTTGTAACTATTAACATTTTTGCTTCTTTCTTTCCAATTTGGATGCCTTTTATTTATTTTTCTTGTCTAAATGCTATGGCTAAAATTTCCAGTACTATGATGAATACGAGTGGTGAAAGTGGACCTCCTGGTCTTGTTTGTAATTTTAAAGAAAATGCTTTTAGTTTTTGCTTATTGAGTACAATTTAACTGTGGGTTTATCATATATAGCATTTATATGTTGAGGTATGGTCCCTCTATTTTCGCTTAACTGAGAATTTTTATCACAAATCATTGCTCAATCTTGTTAAATGTTTTCTGCACCTATTGATATAGCCATATAATTTTTACCTTTTATTTTATGTGATGTACCACATCAATTGATTTACAAATAATGCACCAACATTACTATTCCGGGTACCTTTCAATTGTGGTGTTTGATCTTTGATCTCTTTAATGTAGTGCTGGTTTCAGATTCCTAATAATTTTTTGAGGATTTTTGTATCTGTGTTCATCAAGAATATTTGCCAATAATTATATTTTTTCATATTGTCTGCATCCTTTTTCAGAATTAAGAAAATGCTGGCTTTGTAAAATGAGCTTGAGAGTCTTCCTTTCTCTTGAATTTCTTTGGATTAGTTTGAAAGAAAGTGTTATTTCAATGTATGTTTGATGAAATTCACCTGTGATGCCATCTGGGACAGTACTTTTGTTTGTTGGAAGTATTTTCATTACTACTTAAAAAATTTTTATTGTCGTTCAATTATAGTTGTCCCCATTTTCCCTCATTACTCTCCCCTGCCCTACCCACCCCCACCTCCAACCTCCCACATTCAATCCCCACCCCCACTGTTGTCTTTGTCCTTGGGTCCTTTATACATGTCCCTTGACTTGACCCTTCCACATTTTCCCCTGTTATCCACCCTCCCCTCTGGTTATTGTTAGTTTGTTTATTACTTCTTTGATTTCATTTTTTTCAATCAGCCCAGTTCTAATTTCCTGTTTCTTCATCATTCAGTTTTGGAACACTATATGTTTGTAGAAATTTATCCATTTTTTCAGATTGTCAGTTTATTGCCAATAGTCAGTGATACTTTTATAATCCTTTGTTATTTCTCTTGTGTCAGATGCTACTTCTCATTTTTAAGTTATGATTTTATTTATTTGGGGCTTCTCCCTTTTTCTTGATGATTCTGGTTAAAGATTTATCAATGTTGTTTATCTTTTCAAAGAGCCAGTATTGCTGTCATTGACTTTTTGTATTTTTTAAGACTATATATAATTTATTTTACTCTGATCTTTAATATTTCCTTCCTTCTATCACTTTGGGAAGTTTTGTCTTTATTTTTCTAGTGCCTTCAGGGGAAAATTTAGATTGTTTATTTGTGGTTTTTCTTGTTTCTTGAGATAGGCCCATATTGCTATGAATTTCCCTCTGAAGACTGGTTTTACTGTTTCTTATATGTATTTCATTGTTGTTTTCCCATTTTCATTTGTCTCAAAGTGTGTGTTAATATTTTTCTTGATCTCATTAATAACCCATTCTTTGTTTAGTAGCATCCGATTTAGCCTTCATTTGTTGTGTGTTCTTTGTTTTTTTTCTGTAATTAATTTCTAATGTAGTAGCATTGTAGTCAGAGAAGGTGCTTAAAGTGATTTCAACCTTCTGACACATACTAAGACTTATTTTGTGTCCTAACATGTGTTCTACTCTAGAAAATGCTCCATGTATACCTTAAGAGAATGTATATTTTGTTACTTTGTGGTAAAATGCTCTGATAGCATTAGTTAAATCCATTTGGTCTGGTGAGTCATTTAAGGTCACTGGTTCCTTGTTGATTTTCTATCTGGAATATCTATTCATTGATATTGATAGGGTGTTAAAATACCCTATGACTTCATTGCTGTCTATCTTTCCCTTTATGTCCATCAATATTTGCTTTATATATTTTATAGCTCTTATGTTGAGTGCATATAGGTTCACAAGGATTATATCCCCTTGTTGGGTTATTCCTTTATTATTGTGTAGTATTCTTTTTTCCCTCTTTACATACCTTTTGGTTTAAAGTCTATTTTTTTCTGTAGGTAATGCTACCCCAGCTATTTAAAACATTTCTAATTGCATGAAATACATTTTTCCATCCCTTGACTTTCATTCTGTGTGTGTCTTTTTTTCTGAGGTATCTTGTAGACAGCATATCTAGGGGTCTTCTTTATCTTTTGTCTGTATCATTCACTCTATTTACAGTTAAGTGATTATTGATGGTTATTTATTTATTACTATTTTATTCTATATAACTGTATTTTTTTTCTTTCTTCTTCTTAAAGATATCTCTTTAACAGTTTTGTAATGTGGGTTTGGTGGGGATGAACCCCTTCAGCATATACTTATCTAGAAAGCTCTTTATTTATCCTTCAATTTTAAAGATACCCTTGCTGGGTAGAGTAGTCTTGGTTGTAGATACTTTCTTTTTATCACTTTGAATGTTTTTTGCCAATCCCTTCTGGCCTGAAATGCTTCTCTTGAGAAATCAGCTGACAGTCACATGGGAGCTACCTTGTTGATAACCATCATTTCTTTGCTGCTTTTAAGATTCCCTTTGTTTTTAACTTTTGCCATTTTTAATTACGATGTATCTTGGTGTGGGATTCCTTGGGTGCATCTTATTTGGCACTCTTTGTGATTTGTGGAGTTGTCTTATTTCTTTACCATGTTAGGGAAATTTTAATTCATTATTTCATCATCTAGGTTTTCAATCTTTTCCTTTCTGTCTCTCCTTCTGCTCTCCTTCTGTCTCTCCTTCTGCTATTGTTTCGATGCAGATGTTATACTTCACGTCTCAAAGGTCACTCAAACTATCTTAATTAATTAATTTATTTTTGCTGTTCTGATTGTGTGTGTGGTTTTTACTAAGCTGTCTTTTAAACTATTGATTCTATTATCTACTTCATCTAACCTTCTGTAGATTTCTTCTAGTGTATTCTTCATTTCAGATATTGAATTCTTTATTTCTTTCTTGTTCTTTCTTATGGTTTCTATATATTCTTTAGGCTTACTAACTCTTTGTTTAATTCCTCACAACTCATCCATTCTTCCCCTTAGTTCCTTGAGCACTTATGTAACCATTGTTTTGAACTCTGGTAGATTGCTTGCCTTCATTTTATTGAGTAGTTTTTTCCTCAGATTTTTCTTCTGTTCTTTCTTTTGTGACACATTTCCTTGTCTTTATATTTTGGCTGCCTTTCTGTATTTGTCTCTGTATATTAGGTATATCTGCTGTCCTTCCATCTTCTCATGTTGGACAGATGTGGTAGGCATCCTATGGCACTCAGTAGTGCATTTTCTCTGATCCCCTGAGCAAGGTGCTCCAGGAATGTTCTTTGTATGTGTTATGTGAACCTTTTCATTGTAGTTTAGTCTTTTCTTTCAATTTAATATTATATATTTTTTCTTTGAATTTATTTTTTTCTCTCTCTTTTTATTGTTGTCAAATACAATTGTTTCTATCCCCCCCCACTACTCCACTCACCCCAGCCATCCCCATGTCCCACCCTCCCTCTTGTACCCCTTTGGCTGTGTTCATGGGTCTTTGTACATGCTCCTTGATGACCCTTCTCCCTTTACATCCCTTATCCCCTCACACCTCACCTCTGGTAACTGCCAGTTTGTTCTTTATTTAAATGTCTCTGGTTATATTTTGCTTGCTTATTTGTTTTGTTAATTAGGTTCTACTTATAGATGAGATCATATGGGATTTGGCTTTCACTGCCTGGCTTATTTCACTTAGCATAATGCTCTCCAGATCCAATTATATTGTCATGAGGGGTAGGAGCTCTGTCTTTCTTTCTGCTGCATAGTATTCCATTGTGTAAATGTACCACAGTTTTTTTATCCACTCATTTACTGATGAGCACTTAGGTTGCTTCCAACACTTGGCTATTGTAAGTTGTGCTGCTATGAACATTGGGGTACATAAGTTCTTTTGAATTGGTGTTTCAGGATTCTTGGAATATAATGCCAGCAGTGGAATTCCTGGATCAAAAGGCAGTTCTATTTTTACTTTTCTGAGCAAATTCCATACTGTTGTCCACAGTGGCTGTACCAGTCTGCATTCCCACCAACAGTGCACTAGGGTTCCCTTTTCTCCGCATCCTCTCCAATACTGGTTTGTTGATTTGTTTATCATGGCCATTCTCACCAGTGTGAAGTGGTTTCTCATTCTGGTTTTAATTTTCATCTCCCTGATGGCTAGTGATGTTGAGAATACTTTCATATGTCTCCGGGCCCTGTGTATGTCCTCCTTGGAGAAGTGTCTGTTCAAGTCCTTTGCCCATTTCTTAATTTGGTTGTTTGTCTTCCTAGAGTGGAGTTCTGTGAGTCCATTATATATTTTGGAGATCAAACCGTTGACTGAGGTATCATTGACAAATATATTTTCCCTTATGGTTGGTTCCCTATTAATTTTGCCAATTTTTCCTTTGCTATGCAGAAACTTTGTATGAAGTCCCATTTTTTTATTCTTTTCTTTATGCCCCTTGCTCTAGGGGACATATCAATGAAAATCTTACTGCATAGAATATCTGAGATTTTCCTCCCTAGGTTCTCTTCTGGGGTGTTTATAGTGTCATGAATTATATTTAAGTCTTTTATCCATCTTGAGTTTATTTTTGTATATGGTGTAAGTTGGTGGTCAAGTCTAATTTTTGTGCATGTAGCGGTCCAGATATCCCAACACCATTTGTTGAAGAGCCTATTTTCACTCTGTTTTATGCTTCTGTCCCCTTTGTTGAATATTAATTGACCATAGAGGCTTGGGTTTATTTCTGGCCTCTCCATTCTGCTCCATTAATCCATGTGTCTGTTTTATGCTAGTACCAGACTGTTCTGATTACTGTGGACTTGTAATATAGTTTGAAGTCAGCTACTATGATCTCTGCTACTTCGTTTTTCTTTCTCAAAATTGCTGTGACTATTCAGGGTCATTTATGGTTCCTTAGAATTTTTGAAATGTTCTATGTGAAATATGTTATTGGTGTTTTAATAGGGATTGAGTTGAATCTATAAATTGCTTTGGGTAGTATGGACATTTTGATGTGGTTAATTATTGCAATCCATGAACAAGGTATATGCTTCCATTTATTTATGTCTTTCTTAATTTCTTTGTTCAGTGTTCTGTAGTTTTATTAGTATGTGCCTTTTTACCTCCTTGATTAGGTTTATTCCTAGGTAGTTTATTATCTTGTTACTATAGTAAATGGGATTTTTCCCCCAATTTCTGTTTCTGATATTTCATGGCTGGTATACAAAAATGCCTTTGATTACTTAATATCGACCTTGTATGCTGCTGTTTTACCAAATTCACTTATTTGTTCAATTAGTTTTTTGGGAGAGTTTACAGGATTTTCTATGTGCACTATTATGTCATCTGCAAACAATGACAGTTTTACTTCATCCTTTCCAGTTGGATGCCTTTTATTACTTTCTCTTGTCTGATCATTGTGGCTAGGACTTCTAATACTATGTTGAATAGAAGTGGTAAAAGCAGACATTCTTGCATTGTTTCCGATCTTGTGGGAAATATTTTAGATTTTGCCCATTGGGTATGATGTTGGCTATAGGTCTCTTGTATATGGCCTGTATTATGTTGAGCAAAGCTCCCTCTACTCCCACTTTGCTGAGTGTTTTTGTCACAAATGGGTGCTGTACCTTATCAAATGTGTTTTCCACATCTATTGATATGATCGTATGATTTTTGTCTTTCCTTCTGCTTATGTATTACATTTATTGATTTGCAAATATTGTACCATTTTGCATTCCTGAGATGAATCCCACTTGATCATGGTGCATGATCTTTGTAATGTATTGCTGAATGCCTTTTGCCAATACTTCGTTGAGGATTTTAGTGTCTATGTTCATCAGCAATATTGGCCTGCAGTTTTTTTTTTCTTTATTGCATCTTTATCTGGTTTTGGGATTAGGATGATGCTGGTCTCATAAAAAGATTTTGGAAGTCTTCTCCCGTTTTGGATTTTTTGGAATAGTCTGTGAAGAATGGGGGTTAGCTGCTACTTAAATGTTTTGTAAAATTCTCCTGTGAAACCATGTCGAACAGGGCTTTTGTGTGCTGGGAGTATTTTTGGTTACTGCTTTGATTCTGCAAGGTGTTATCAGTTCGTTAAGGCTTTCTGCTTCTTTTTCATTCAGTTTTGGAAGACTACATTTTTCTAGAAATTTGTCCATTTCATCTAGGTTTTCAAATTTCTTGACATCTTGTTGTTTATAGTAATTTCTTACAATCCTTCATATTCCATAGTAACAGTGGCAATTTCTCCGTTTTCCAATTCTGATTTTGTTTGTGTCCTCTCTCTTTTATTCTTCACAAGTCTGCTTAAAGGCTTGTCAATTTTGTTTATCTTTTCAAACAGCTAGCTCCTGGATTTATTGATCCTTTGAATTGTTCTTTTAGTCTCAATGTTGTTTAATTCTGCTCTGATCTTTGTTATTTCCTTCCTTGTACTTGCTCTGTGCTTTGTTTATTGTTGTTTCTCCAGTTCTCGTAGATGCAGGTTTAGGTTGTTTATTTGAAATGTTTCTATCTTTTTAAGGTAGGCCTGTATCACTATGAACTTCCTTCTCAGGACTTCCTTCACTTTGTCTCATAAGTTTTAGACTGTTGTGAGTTCATTTTCATTTGTTTCTAGAACCGTTTTATTTCTTCCTTGATCTGATTCTTAACACATTCATTGTTTAATAGCATGCTATTCAGTATCCACAAATTTGAGTGTTTTCAGTTTTTTCCTTAAGGTTAGTTTCTAGTTTCAGTCCCTTGTGGTTGAAGAAAATGCTTGATATGATTTGAGTTTTCTTCAATCTGTTGAGGTGTGTTTGCTGTCCAATTATGTGGTCTTTGTTTCAAAATGTTCCATGTGCATTTGAAAAGAATGTGTGTTTTGCTTCTCTGGGATAAAAGGTTCTACATATATCAGTTAAGCCCATTTGATCTAGGGCATTGTTCAATACCACAATAATTTTGTTGTATTCTGTTTGGAAGATCTATCCATAGTTGACAGTGAGGTGTTAAAATCCCCTACTATAAGTATGTTGCTGTCAATATCTTTCTTGAAATCCTCCAAGATTCTCCTTATATATTTGGGTGCTTCTATATTTGGTGCATATATGTTTATAATGTTTATGTCTTCTTGATGGATTCTTCCCTTGAGTATTATGAAGTGTTCTTCTGTGTCTCTTTTTATGGTCTTTGTGTTGAAGTCTATTATGTTTGATATAAGCATTGCTAACCTGGCCTTTCTTCCCTGTCCATTTGCTTGGAATATTTTTTTCCAACCCTTCACTTTCAGTCTGTGTAGGTATTTTGTTCTGAGGTGGGTCTCTTGTAGGCAGCATATGTTGGGGTCATGATTTCTTATCCATTCAGCTATTCTATCTTTTGATTGGAGCATTTAATCCATTTACATTTAAGGTTTTTATTTATAGGTACTTATTCATTGCCATTTTACCCCATTTGTACCTGTGTTCCTCTCTTTCACTCTTTTTTTCATCTTCTTAAAGCAGTACCTTCAGCATATCTTGCAGTGCTGGTTTGGTGAAAGTGTGTTCTTTTAGCTTTCATTTGTCTGGGAAAAGCCTTGCTTTTCATTGCTTGGAATATTTCTTGCCATTCCCTTCTGGTTTGTGGTGTTTCCATTGAGAAGTCAGCTGCCAGCCTTATCGGGGCTCCCTTGTATGTTACTTCTAGTTTCCCCCTTACTGCCTTTAAGATTCTCTCTTTGTGTTTGAATTTTGCCATTTTAATTATGATGTGTCTTGGAATGGGCCTCCTTGGAATCTTCTTGATTGGGACCCTTTCTGCTTCTTGGATTTGTGTGACTTTTTCTCTTGTTAATCAGGGAAGTTTTACATAATTACTTTTTCTAATAGGTTTTCTATCCTTTGCTCCTCTCCTCTCTTTCTGGTATCCCTATTATATGCATATTATTATGCTTCATGTTGTCCTGCATTTCCCTTAACCCCTTTTCCTTCTTTTACAGTCTCTTCTCTTTTTCTTGCTTTTTCTGGGAGTTTTTTCCTACCTTGTCCTCCAGTTCATTGATTCAATCCTCTGCTTCATGTAGCCTGTTTTTGATTCCTCCTACTGTGCCCTTCAGTTTAGAAAATTGTACTCTTCATTTCCTCTGGGCTGTTGTTGATTGTTTCTATGTCCTTTCCCATGCTGGTGCGATTTGCAGTAAATTCCTTGTAGCTTCCTTGTAGTTTTGGTAGTACTCAGTGAGCTCATTGAGCTTCCTTATAACCATTGTTTTGAACTCAATATCTGATAGTTGACTTGCCTGTATTTCATTTAGCATTCTTTTTGAGGATTCCTCCTTTCCTTTCATCTAGGGGTTGTCTCTTTATCTTCCCATTATTTGTGAGACTCTTCTTATTTGCTTTTGCTTCTTAAGTTGATATGTTTTGACTTTCTGACTTTGTGATGTGAACTTATGGTAGGAGACCTGTGAGATTCAGTGGTTCAGTCTCATTGATCTCCTGAACTTGATGTTCTTGCCTGTATACCATTTATGTTGGCTTTCTGGCTATAATTGGGTTTGATGGTTGTTTGGTCTTTTTTGGTGTGTCCTTCCCTCCAGCTGATTGACTGAGGGGCACTGCACCCACCATGTCTTGTAAGCTGTTATGCAGGTGCTGCCAGAACAAAACCACAAAGCTCAAAGAAAAGATCCACATCTGAAAAATACCCCCCACCTCCACAATCCCTATATCAACAGCAAATGAACCAGTATTAACAATGGTGTAAGGATATTAAGACTATTATAAGAAAGGAGAGAAATAAACTATAGTATAAAATCTAGTGACTTAATATGCACAAACTTGAAGGACAAGAAATGAATGTTAAAAAGCTATGCAGGAAAGAAAATAACGCTAATCATGGAGAAGACCTCAGTGGATTGCATCTCAGTAGTCTTTTTAGTATTTACCACTGTTTTTCCTTTCTGTATCTGCCTCCTGTGATGTGAGATGTTGATCCCATCTGACTGACCTTAGGCAGTCTACTCTGAGACTGCCAGGTATCTACTGTCTGTGGCTGTCTCCTTCAGTTGTTAATCTAGTCACTCTGCACTCAGCAGTTAGGCTTAAGCACCATAGGGTCGGGGCACTATCACTCCTGGCATTGGGGCTATTGTTTACCCTCAGACTGCTACTGCTTGGAGAGGAATGGTCTGCCTGAGCAACATGGCTGCTACTGTATGGAGGATGATTCAGCACTGGGGTTGTGGAAGCTACTATCTCAGTTCTCTCCGCAAAGCCTCCATCCCCAGTCTTTCCTCTAGTGTCTCTAGTCCACTCTGCACCACTTTGCCAGAGATCTACTATCTGTGGCTGCCTCCTTCAGTTGTCAATCTAGTTACTTTGCACTCAACAGTCAAGCTTAAGTATCATAGAGCTGGGGGAGAATGTTTCCTGAGGACAAGGCTGTTGTTTCCCCTCAGGCTGCTGCTGCTCAAAGGGGAATCATCTGCCTGAGCAAGATGGCTGCTGTTCAGGTGCCTCTAGCCTACTCTGCCCCCATGTTTCCTGGCCCCCTGGGTAAGTGGCTGCAAATGAAAATGTGTGTTGGCCCTTTAAACAGCTCTTTGCATCTCCAACCATATATTTCTGGCAGAGAGCAACCCTGCCACTTTTCACCACTGGTTGTTATCTTCATACATTTTGGGCTCTAGTGCTCTAGGCTGGGGATCCCAGCTTAGGATTTAGACCCCACACTTCTCTGGGGGATCCAACCAGTTGCTTAATTATCCTTCTGACACTGCTGCCTGTGGGCACCCAGCCAGCCCTCTCGAGTCTCCACTGCACTTCTTACCAGTCAGTTAGTGCTAAAGATGATTCTTCTGTCTGTCTAAGGTTTATAAGGCTTCTCTCTTGCTATTGTTCAATTGCTCCAGGTGATTTCTCCACAATTTAGTTGTATTTCCAAATTGTTCCAGGGAGGAGGTTACTGTGGCTTCCATTTACTACTCTGCCATCTTGCCTCTTCTCTGTTGTAGTTGAGTCTTAATTGCTGTTGGCCCATCCATGTGTGGGGTTGACCTGCAAGCTAGCTAACTGTGAGGATCAACTGGACCACAGTGTGTGAGCAGCTGTATGTGTGCTCACCAAATAAAGTGGAATTTACCCCAGCATGGGCTAGTGCCTGCCAAGATCTCTATTTGGATGTGCTGCTTTTAGATCTATTTGCATTGTGCTATGATATTATCTGAAGTCAGTTACTGGATATGTTAGTGCTAAGGCCTCTTGGGAAGGACTCTGGTGTAAGTCAATGTCAGACGCTGTCTGTGACTAGCTCTGGGCTACTTGTGTGGAGCTACAAAGTGATTCACAGTTTGTGATTGCCTCTGCTGGGTCTGGGTGTGCATAGAAAGATCCAAGCTTCTCACCAAGGCCATTTTCCAGTAGCACCAAGCCTGGGGGCTTGTCAGCAAAGGTCCTAATGTACCCCAACAACTGACTCTGCGTGTCCCTCCTGCCAACTGCCTGTTAAACTCAGTCACTGAGAGACATTCTGGCAAGTACAAGAGGTGTATGAAGTTACTTATTAGTGAGTCACCTGATAGGGGAAAGTGGTGTTCACCAAACTGATACAGATTTAAATTCAGTGCCAATGCTGGGTCGGAGACTGCTTAACAAAATGCAAGTGTCCTCCAAAGCTACTTGTCATTCGTTGAGTGCCCATTGACTTTTGGCAAAGCAATGTCTCAGAGATTCATTATTGTGAGGCTAGAAGAATTTATGAAACCCAAACAGTTTGAGATTTAGCTGTGTAAAGGGAGGGCCCTGTACTGGTCCAGCATGTGAGGGAAACATGGCCCCTGCCATAGAGCCACACAACTCAGCCTTTCCTGGATTCTGCACAGACCTTTTGCAGAGCCTGGCCTTGGCAGATTGGGGCCAATTGGAGTTTAGAGAGTGTCTAGTTTACCTCCCACTTTGTAGGGTGGAAATGGTTAGACTCGTGGGTGAATGGAAATGATACCTGTCCAAGAAGCACACAACTGACTTTCTGACACCTGCTTTGTCCACTTGGAACTCTATAGCACCAGCCCAGGCAGCTGACTCCTCTGCAGGGTGTGACCTTGGCAAGGTGGGTTGACACAAGTCAAGAGGATGGGGTTATCTCATACTCCCAGCTTATTCCCTGTGGATAGAAGAGCTCAACCCAAGAAAGACAGCATCTGTGGGTAGTGTGGGAGAGGGAGTCAGCATAGGAACATAGACAGCTGTGCCCTAAGCCCTCTCTGGAACCACACAACCTAGTCTTTCCTTCACACCCCTAGTTTTCTTTAAGCTTCCCTCCCCTGTCCAGAGCCCAGGGTGAGTAGCTGCAAACAAGATTTTTTGTGCTCGCTTTTTAAGAGGGTTCCTGGATTTCTACCAGACTCCTGTATCTCCCTGGCAAACAGAATTTTCACTGATTTTCACAGCCAGATGATATGTGGGATTCACTTCCAAGCTCTGGTGCTCTGGGCCAGGAAGCTGGCATGGGGTTGAGACCCCATGCTTTTCAGGGAGTACCTTTGCAGCTGAAATACAATTTCAGATTCTCAGTCACCACACATTGATGCAGGACCAGCCCTTTTTGTATCTCTGTTCTTCCAACAGTCTTGATGTATCTTCTTTTCAAAGCTCTTGGTTATAAATGTTGTGTTCAGCTAGTTTTCAGTTGGTTATACAGGTTGATTGTTCTGTTTTTAGTTGTAATTCCAGTTTGATCCAGAGAGGCAGCGAGGGTAACTTCTACCTACTCTGCCACCATCTCAGATCCTACAAAGCAGTTTTTAAAGATTTGTTTCTTCTCTATCTGAGGTTATATCTTTATTCTTATTGCTTAATTTACATATTTGTATTTCAACTAGCCAATGCTTTATCTATTTTACTTTACCTTTTAAAAGATATGCTTTGGGAGTATATTTATTCACTCTACTTTTTTGGCCTTTCTTATAAATTTCTGCTTTTGTCTTTATTGTGCTTTCTTTTAGATTAGTTTTTTCTGATTTCTTGAGTTTTGTACTTAATTCATTTTTAAAAAATATTTCTGTTTATTAATATTAAAATTATAAATTTCCATTTAACCTTGCTTTAATTATAACACATAGAGCCTAATAGTATTTTCTACATAGCATCAAGGCTCACCCAATTTTTTCTTTGACTCAAGGATTATTTAAAATTATTTTACTCTAGGTTTAGTTTTATTCCATTTGATTAAAAATTATTTTCTCTGATATCTTCTCTCATTACCTGAGAGAGGCATAATAAGTTTCTTTTTTTACCAATGAGTTTCTTGTAATTTCTGTAGGCTTATTTTGAAGCTACATCATTTAATGCACAGCGAGTCATAAGAGTTCTTCATTGTGGACCATAGCTTTTATTACTTTGATGTGTCTGCTCCTACTTGTTTAGAGCTTTTCAGGCAACTATTAGTCTATGACTATTTCTTTTACCTCAGGCTTTCTTAGCTCTCTTTAGCTGCATATATTTTTGATGAGGCTTACCTACAGGCCCTGGGCAATTCTGATTTCTGAAAATGTTTAATTAAGTTTCCTAGCTCTGACAAATGTCTGCCAAGTTGCTGTGTTTCTGTTTTTTAATTTTCACCTGAAGATATGTTTTATCAATTTTAACATGTTTATTGAAGAGAGAGAGGGAGAGAGAGAGAGAGAGAGAGAGAGAGAGAGAGAGAGAGAGATCAATGTAAGAGAGAAACATTGACTGGTTGCCTCCTGTGCATAGCCCAACCAGGGATCAAACCTGCAATCTTTTGGTGTATGGGACCATGCTCCAACCAAATGGGTCACCTGGTCAAGGCTGACCTGGTTCTTGATGTTTCAAAATCTTCAGCTCATAATAACATTATCAAGTATTTGTTTTTATTTTTTAAAGATTTTATTTATCTTACCTTTAAAGAGAGGGGAAAGGAGGGAGAAAGAGATGGAGAGAAACATCAATGTGTGTTTGCCTCTTGTGTGTCCCCTGCTGGGGACCTAGCCCGCAACCAACACATATGTGGGAATCGCACCTGTGACCCTTTGGTTGGCAGGCTGGTACTCAATCCAGTGAGCCACACCAGCCAGGTCCCAAGTATTTATTTTTAATTAAGCATTCTGTTGAAGGTAAAATAACTCATGGACATGAACAATAGTGTAATGATTGTGAGGAAAGGGGCTATAGGGGGGTAAATGGTAATGGAAAAATATAATTAACAATAAATTTAAAAAATAAAATTAAAAAATGAAGAAAGAAAATGGAAACAAAAAGAACAGATGGGGATAGAAATGGTTTTCTGCCTTGACTGGAGCTACCAGACTTGGGAAGAAACCATTTTGAACCTCTGTATAAGACTGTAGTCAGCTGTGTGTAGGACATTGTGTTGGAATACCACAACCAACATTTGGAAGGACTATTAGGAGGATAAAGGAGGAGTTGTGATGTGATTGTCCTAGAGAGCCACAGGGGATTGGGTGGACAACTCAATGATTTATTCTCATTTCTTTGTATGGTGGAATGAACTGGAGACAATTTTAATGCAACAGGAACTCTGTTTTGGCACCTAAGCGAGGTGCCAGACCCACTAGGCACAAACCCACTAGCCAGAAAGGTAAGTTGTAACTATTCTCTGAGATCTTTAGAAACTGTTTCATAATTTTAATATTATCATATTATATTTTCCTTTCAGTTTACTTGTTCCTAATTTTCTCACATCTGACATGCTTTTGCCAGATTTAGAATGCCTTCTTGGATGAAATTTGATGTTGTGATAGCCATAGAGATATGCCACTCAGATCTGCCTTCAAGAGAACCACTGTGAAGAATGTATCTGACAGATAACCTCCACCTGCTACACCTTTGGATCCTCCACTGTGTTTGTGCTGAGGCCACAATCTCAACAGTGTGCTCCCAGATGATGATGAATCATGGAATGTATAGGGCTGGGCTGCTACTGCCCAGAGCAATCTTCTGACAAACACCTGCCCAGGGCTTTTCTTCAACCTTGCTAAGAGTTTCTGCATGCTGTGCTGCCACTTGAAGTTCTTTCTACACAACTCTCCTTTCTTCTCTTTCTTCTTTCACAGGTGTCAGAACAACATTGCAATCTGCTTACTCATGTTTCCTCTTCCCTTATCCTGCACAGGTGTTTCCTCCAATAAATGTCTTGCAGGATTAATTCTGTCTTGGTGTCTGCTTTTTAGAGGGTCTACATCAGTACACTTTTCTCTGGTGCCAGCATTCAGTGCCCTTACCTGCTTTCTCAGGCATTTGAGCCTTACCTCTCTCCAATGCACCTTGAATGGACCATCCCTGTGGCTGTTTTTGTCAGGTTGTCTTCTCAATTTCAATGCTAGGCCTTCAGAACTTCACATTGACTGGTAAGATAGTCCAAACCCAGCAGGTAAAAGAAACAAATATTGAAGGAGTCATACATAATAGAAATATTAGTACAAGCAGTGTAGAAGTGTGGATCTGCAGTCATTTGCTGGTATCCTCATGGACAATTGTGTTTCAGAATGTAGAATGTTTTGAACTTTAGACAGGTAATATGGTACATATAGTCAATATCATGTCATATATGCCTGGGGCTTGTGGCAGCAAAAGCAGTAATATTTCTGTCCCAAAATGCATGAATGTTTAGATAAAGATGGATAAAAAGAATTAAAAACTACTCTTTTAAAAGATAGGAAAGATATGAATTATCCTCAGGTCCATTTAGGTTGGGTTTAGCAGTGAAATCCATTATCTTAATCTTCAAAAATTTTCAGAGCTATCCACATTTGAACAGGAGGATTCTAGCCTCTTTTAATAGAACTCTCATTTGTTGAACACACACTTTGTGTCAGCCATGGTGCCAAGCCTCAGTACTCTGTGTTATTTTATCTACACTTCCCCTCAGCGTTATGAATAGACATTTTAGCTCCATTTTATAAGTGAGAAAATTGAGTCTCCATGAACTCTCAAAGGCTACTCAAAGAGTAAACACCAAAATTAAGGTCTGAGCCTCAAGGAATCTTACAGGACTTCAGGATAAAACTCACATGCTTACATGTGGTGAGCATACTCATCACCGCCTTGTGGTCTTGGTTACCTCTGTAATTCCACTCTCAGGGCCTTTCACCTTGGCTTCTTTAGGACACAAAGCTGTTTTAGACATCAGTTTGTTCATGTAACACCTTGGCCTGTGCAAAGGATGAACATCAATTCACTTTCAACCATGTCTCATGCCAACTATTTTTTAAGATTTTCTCACCTTATGTCTCCTCAGTGACAATGACTACCTCCTATTTGGTGTTCCATATTTGAATATTTCTATCATCATCTAAAAAGTTTATTGAAATCTTTATCTTTCTATAAAGATTCTTGAAATTGGAAAGTAGCCTTACAATTGTATTTTTCACAAAATATTGGGCATAATTAGTGCTTTTTTGAATGGATGGAAAGGAATGGAGGGATGCATAGATGGATGAATAAGTGAATTAATAAATGGTTGTATAAATAAATAGTGAGTGAAAACACAAGTGAAAATACACTCCTAAAGGCCCTCTAGAGGAACTAGCACAGTTCTCTCAACACCATGGTACACACATACACACTGCAGCTATTCACTGCTCAGAAGTCAGAAGTTTCTGCATATTATTTTCATATGTCTTGTTCTTTCTTTATTGGGAGGTCAGGATGAGATGCAGGTATGAAGAAATAGGTGATGATTTGGGTTTTAATCACATTGATTCTGAGATGCTAAGAAAACATTCATGTGGAGATGTCAAGAAGGTAAATAAAAATATGGCACAAGTGTTCAGAAGAGAATGGTCAATGGATAAAGCCAGAAAAAAGAATCAGACTGCTGAGGAAAAATTTGGTGACAGAGGATGAGTAAGGTCAGAGTCACTTGAGACACATGGGAGAAAATAGGAAAAAGTGTCAACAAAAGAGTAGGGAGAGCCTTTGTCCTAGAAGCCAGAGGTGGGATACTACTCAAGAAGATGGGAATAGTTAACCCAATGCCAAAAAACAGCAGAGAGCATGAGGATATTGGATGTAAGTGATTGTAGAGAAAGTTCAGTTTTTGGTGGCAATAAATGGGTGATGAAAAAGTAAGGGAAGCAAATATAGACCCCTTTTTGAAAGAAAAGTGGAGAGAGAGGATATTTATATGGACCAGAAGAAAGACAAATCTGAGATGAGGAAGATTAGAGGGAGATTGAACAGATGACATTGTTGGGCATATTAATGGAGCAGAGTCCTGTAAACTGTGGAAGAGGGTCAATGACACAAATAAGAAGAAAGAGGGGACATGTTCTCTTCTTTGCAAAAGAACAAGGAAAAATAGAAATAAAGACATGAAGAACCAACCACTTGTGGATGAACAGCCCCATTATCCCTAAAATATTTTCAACATACTAATTAATGGTAGAGTTGAGATATAGTCTTTGGAAATGGGAAGCTTCCTTGCACAATTCTGAATTCAGGTCAATTCACATGGAAAGGAAAGAGTTACAAACCTGTTAAAATTATTGTTCAAAAATGTAAAAACAGCATTTTTGTTCATTAATTCAGATTTAAAACTTAATTTCATGGTACAATGAACTCATACACAGTTATATCTATTAGGGTCACCCACTCCCAGCTTATCAGCTTTCTTTGGGCATTGATGACTGTAAAACCCTTTAGGAGAAAATAATTGCTATCTCATACTTCATAGTACTCACAGTTTTAAAGTAAATCAAAAATTTTTGATGCTGAAATACCCAATAAAGTTCATCCCTCTAGTTCTCCTTCCACTGATCCATAATCTATGGTTTTAACAAAATAAGAAAATTCTGCAAGATATTCTCAAAGGTTTGACCAAGGAGAGAAGAGGAAAGGAGTTTTTGATTGAGTCTTTTATTGTTTCAAGAAGAGGCACGTGCCTTTTGTTTGAATTACTTGTTTAGTTTCTCATTTTTTAAATATCATCTATTTCTCTTTTGCTACTGAAAATACTAAGGCCAAAATCAAATCAACTTTTATTGTGCTTCTTATTATAATAATTTATTAAAAGTTTTGTCTTTCACACAAAGTGAATCTAGCATTTTTCTTAAAGCCAATGTGGTAATCTAGTCAGTCTAGATTTAAATTGGACTGAAAATATATTCATGTCCAAGGTTAAATAAACATATATACACAATTGTACAGTATTACCTTTCTCTCCCCATATATACATATATGAAATATATGTATGTATACATACACATGATATATATATATGTGCATGTATATTCACATGCATATTTATATGTGTAAAGTCATGAAAAAACTGCCTGCTCTTCCCCTACCTTACCCAGAAACTATGTCTCCATACCAGTTGTCATAAATTCAGAACCTTCAGAGACTTAAACTGAGTTAGTAACAGATCTAAAGATAGGGAATGGGGAGGCAAAATTCAACCTTTGAAAGTTATAAAAACACAATTAGTGTAGAATACTGCAGACCTATGGAACTGACTGCCCACACTGTGCAGACTGTGTTACATTGTCTGGATTCTGGATAAATTGCTGGTTCTCCTCTTCTTTTAATGCTTTCACTCTAGTGGGAATATACTTTTTGTTGTTTTTTTAGTGCTTCTTTTTCATTGTTTTCTTGGAGATTTTAATAGCTGTTATAATTCCTCCCTTGAATGATTGCAGATTTCCCTGGTTAAGCCATCTGGTCCTAGAATTGTTTTATTTTTTTCTTAAATTCATTAGGGTGATATTGGTTAATAAAATTATATAAGTTTCAAGTGTACAATTCTATCATACATCATCAGTATATTGTACTGTGTGTGCACAACCCAAAGTCAAGTCTTATTTCATCACCATTTATTCCCCCTTTAGCCTCTCTGAATACCCACTCCCCCTCTCCTTCAGGCAATCAACATGCTGTTGTCTATATGTAGTTGTTTTTTCCTTAATCCTTTCACTTTTTTTCACCCAGCCCTAACCCCATTCATCTCTGGCAGTTGCCAGCCTGTTCCTCTATGAGTGTTTCTATTTTGTTTGTTTATTTTGCTAATTAGGTTCCACATATAAGTGAAATCATATGGTATTTATCTTTCTGTGAATAGCTTATTTCACTTCGCATAATACTCTGCAGGTCCATCCATGCTGTTGCAAAATATAAGATTTCCTTCTTTTTTACAGCCAAATAGTATTCCATTGTATAAGTGTACCACAGCTTTTTAACCCATGTATCTACTGATGTGCACTTGGGCAGCTTCTAAGTCTTGCTATTATAAATAACACTGAAATAAATGTAGGAGTGCATATATTCTTTTGAATTAGTATTTTGAACTTTTTCAGATATATTTCCAGAAGTGGGATCACTGAGTCAAAAAGCAGTTCCATTTTTAATTTTTTTAGGTAACTCCATACTGTTTTCCACAGTGGTGGCATCAATCTGCATTCTAACCAACAGTGCATTAGGGTTCTCTTTTCTTCACATCCTTACTAACACTTGTTGTTTGTTGATTTATTGATGATAACTATTCTGCCAGGTGTAATGTGATATCTCATTAAGGTTTTAATCTGATAATTAGTGACATTGAGTATCTTTTCATATGTCTATTGGCCATCTGTATGTCTTTTTCAGGGAAGTGTCTATTCGAGAAATTTGCCCTTTTTAAAGTTGAATTGTTTGGGTTTTTTCAGTGTTGGGTTTTATAAGTTCTTTATAAATTTTAAATATTAACCCCTCATCAGAAGTATCCGTGAATATGTTCTCCCATTTAGTTGGTTGTCTTCTCATTTTGATGATGGTTTCCTTTGCTTTGTAAAAAGTTCTTAGTTTGATGTAGTCTCATTTGTTTCTTTTCCTTTTTTTTTAATTGTCATTCAAATACAGTTGTCTCCATTTCCCCTCCACTCTCCCCTACCCCAGCCATCCCCACCTCCGACCCTCGATGCTACCCTCCTTTGGCTTTGTCCATATGTCCTTAATATATGTTCTTTGACAACCCTTCCTCCTTTCTCCCCCATTATCCCCTCCCACCTCCCTTCTGGTTACTGTCAATTTGTTCTTAATTTTGTGTCTCTGGTTACGTTTTTGCTTTTATTTTTTATTTTGTTTCCTTTGCCCCAGGAGATATATTTTTAAAAAATTACAAAGGGAAATGTCAAAGATTTTATAGTTTGTATTTTATTCTAGGATATTTATGAGTCTTATGGTAAAGTTTTAAATCCATTTTGATTTTCTTCTTGTCTGTGGTGTAAGAAAGTATATTATTCCCATTTTTGCATGTATCTGTCCAATTTTATAAGCACCTTTCATTAAATACACTGTGTTTATCCTATTGTATATTCTTCCCTTGTTTGTCAAATATAAATTTGACCATACAGGTATAGGTTTATTTCTAGGCTCTTCATTCTGTTCCATTAATCACCATGTCTATTTTTATGCCAGTACCATGTTGTTTGGATTTATTCAGCTTTGTAATGTAATTTTATATCAGGTAGAATGATTCCTTCAACTTTGATTTTTTCTCTCAAGATTGCTGTGGCTATTTGCAGTCTTTTGTGGTTCTATATACATTTTTGTAATATTTGGTTTAGTTCTATAATATACACTATTGGTATTTTGATTGGGATTATGTTGAACCTATAAATGGCTTTCAATGGTATGGACTTTTTAATTATGTAAATTCTTTCTACTGTGAATACAGCATGTGCTTCCACTTATTTGTATCATCTTCTATTTCTTTCTTCATTCTTTTATCGTTCAATTACAGTTGACACCATTTCTCCCCATTGTTTTCCCCTGCCCTACCTGCTTCCTACATCCAGACCTCTGCGCCTCTCCCTCCCCCTGCCATTGTCCTTCTCCATGGGTCCTGTGCACATGTTCTTTGGCCTTTTACATCTTTGGTTACATTTATTCCTAGGTAATTTTGATGAAATTACAAATGAGACTATTTTCTTAGTTTCCATTTCTGATAGTTCACAATTGGTTTATAAAAATGAAACTGATTTTTTGAGCGCGGGCTGCGAACCAGGCATCGCAGGTTCGATTCCCAGTCAGGGCACATGCCTAGGTTGCAGGCCATGTACCCCAGCAACCGCACATTGATGTTTCTCTCTCTCTCTCTCTCCCCCTTCCCTCTCTAAAAATAAATAAATAAATTTAAAAAAAAAATGAAACTGATTTTAAAATATTTGTTTTGTATCCTGCTACTTTACTGAATTCATGTATAAGTTCCTTGTAGTTTTGGTGGAATCTTTAATGTTCTCTATATGCAGTATCTTGTCATCTGCAAATAATGACACTTTTACTTCTTTCTCCCTTTCCAATATGGATGCCCTTTATTTCTTCCTCTTGTTTGAATGCTGAGGCTAGGACTTCCAGAACTACGTTGAATAACAGCACTAAATGCTGATACCCTTGTCATATTCCTTATCTTAAGTGAAGCACTTGTAATTTTTTGCCCTTTGAGTTTGGGTTTGTCATATATGGGCTTTATTATGTTGAGGTATGTTCCCTCCATTCCCACTTTTCTGAGAGTTTTTATTATCAGCAGGTGCTGAATTTTTATTAAATGCATTTTTAACTGCATCTATTGATAACATCATATGATTTTTATTCTTCATTTTGTTTATGTGGTGTGTCATGTGTTTTAATTTGTGAATATTATACCAACCTTGCATTCACAGAATAAATCCCAATTGGTCATGTTGTATGATCTTTTTAATGTATTACTGGATTGTTTGTTAATATTTTGTTCAGGATATTTAGCATCTATGTTCACCAGAAATATTGACCTATAATTTTATTTCATTATAGTTTCTTTATCCATTTCTGTAATTAGGATAATTCTGGCCTCATAAAATGAGCTTGGGAGTCTTCTCTTGAAATTTTTAGAACAGTTTGAAAAGGATAGGTTTTAGTTATTCTCTAAGTGTTTGGTAAAATTCCCCTGTGAAGCCACCTAGTCCAGAACTTTTGTTTTTTGTAAGTTGTTTTGATTACTCCTTCAGTTTCATCAGCTGTTTCAGTCTGTTCAGATGTTCTGATTCATCCTGATTTATTTTTTGAAGATTGTATATTTCTAGGAATTTATCCATTTCATCCAGATTGTTCAATTTTTTGGCATATAGTTGTTTGTAATATTTTCTTACAGTCCTTTGTATTTCTTTGGTGTCAATTGTTAATTCCACTATTTAATTTATTTTGCTTATTTGAGTCATTGCTCTTCTTGATAGTATGGTCTAAGGTTTGTTAATCTTGTTTGTCTTCTCAAAGAACTGATTCTTGGTTTCCTTGTCCTTTGTGTTGTTTTATTTTTAGACTACTTTATTTCTGCTCTTATCTTTATTATTCCCTTTCTTATTCTCATTTTGGGCTTTGTTTTTTTGTTTGTTTGTTTTGTTTTTTAGTTTTTGAAGTATAAAGTTAGATAGTTTATTTGAGATTTTTCTTGGTTTATTTTTAGGTAGGCTTGTAATACTATGAGTATCCCTTTTAGGACTGCTTTCTCTGCATCCCACAGATTTTGGGTTGTGTTCTCATTTTTGTTTCAAATATCTCTTAATTTCTTCCTTGATCTCATTGTTAATCTATTCATTGTTTATTAGAGTGTTATTTAATCCCTCTCCCACATGTTTGTGTGTTTTTTTTCTTATTTTGATTTATTTCTAGTTTCATATCATTATGGTCAGAGAAGATGTTTAATATAATTTCAAGCTTCCTAAATTTATTGAAACTTGCTTTTTGTCCTATCATGTGGTCTATCTTAGAAATTGTTGTGCAATTGACAGAATGCATATTCTGCCACTTTGGGGGTAAAGTGCTCTAAAGGTGTTAATTATACTCATCTGGTCTTGTGTGTCTTTTAAGGCCACTGTTACCTCATTACTTTTCTGTCTGGGATATCTCTCCATTGATATCAGTGGTGTGTTAAAATCCCCTTCTATGGCTATATTACTGTTTAATTCTTCCTTTATGCTCACCAACATTTCCTTAATATATTTAGGTGCTCCTATGTTGAATGTGTAAGTATTTATTAGGGTTATATTCTCTTGTTCGATGATTCCTTTATTATTATGCAGTATTCTTTTTTCTCTTACTTTAACTCTTATTTTAAAGTTTATTTTGTCTGATATAATATTGCTACCCCAGATTTTCATTAACTTCCATTGCATGAAATAACTTTTTCCATCTATTTGCTTTCAGTCCATGTTTTGTTTTAATTGAAGTAGGTATCTTATATTACATAAAACAAGATCTACTTATCTATCTATCTATCATCTATCTATCATAATCTATCTATCATCAATGGATATTGTTTTCTTATTCACTTAGCTACCCTAAATCTTTTGATTGGAGCATTTAAGTCATTTACATTTAAAGTGATTATTGATACATATCTTTGTATTGTGATTTTATTCTTTATTACTTTGTTCCCTTGTTTTGTTTTACCTTATTTTTCCTCTTAAAAAAGATCCTTTAACTTTTCTTATTATACTGTGTTGGTGGTAATATACTCCTTTAGCTGTTTCGTATTGGGAAGCTATTTATTTCTTCTTAACTTTTAAGTAATAGTCTTGCTTGGTAAAGGAGTTTGGTTGTAGGTCCTTGCTTTTCATCACTCTATTTCATAACAATATATCTGGCCTGACATGTTTCTGTTGAGAAATCAGCTGGAAATCTTATGGAATGTCCTTTGTAGATAACTGTTTTTCTTGCTGTTTTTAAGATTCTCTTTGTCTTTAACCTTTGCCATTTTAATTATGATATGTCTTATTGTGGGCCTCTTTGGGTTCATCATTTTTTAGACTCTCTACACTCCCTGGGCTTCTCTGTCCTTTCCCTTCACCAGGTTAGGGAAATTTTCAGTACTTATTTTTCTCAAATAAGTTCTCAATGTTTTGCTCTCTCTGTCCTCCTTCTAATACCCCTATGATTCAGATGATGTTGTATTCCCGGTTGTCCCAAATGTCCCTTAAACTATCCTCATTTTTTAAAGTTTTCTTTCTTTTTGTTGCTCTTATTGGATTTTTTTTTTTGCTACTTTGTACTCCAAATCACTGATTCACTCCCCTGCTTCACCTAAAGCTTATTCTTTCTAGTATATTCATTATAGCTATTGTATTTTCATTTCTGACTGGTTTTTATTGTTTCTATGTTTTTTTCCTGTTTTTGAAGTTCTCACAATGTTTCTCTAGTATCCTTCTTAAACACTTTGGAGTCCATGTCTGATAAATTGCTTTCCCCCATTTTATTTAGATTTTTTTCTGTAGATATCTTCTATTCTTACATTTGGGGCAAGCTTTTTCTCTCTTCATTTTTGCTACCTCTTTGTGTTTGTTTCTATGTATTACACACACACACACACACACACACACACACACACACACATCAGGGCTTCTGGTATTGGTAGGGTGGCCTTATGTAGTAGTGACCTGTGGGGCATTGTGGTGCAGTTTCCTTGATTACCTGAAATTGTTTGGGTTATGTAAGCCTTCCTGCTGTATTTGAGTCTTGATTGTCATTGGAACATTCATTTGTGGGGTCAACCCTTAGGCTAGCTACCTGTGAAGATCAACCCCACAGTAGAGTATAAGGTGCAGTTGCTGATCACATGAAGCAGAATTTGCCTCATCAGGGAGCTGCCTGATGAGAAATTTATTTGCATATTCCACTTTTTAAAAACATATTTTATTTATTTATTTTTAGAGAGAGGGGAATGGAGGGGGTCATTGATTGGCTGCCTCTTGTATATGCCCCAACTGGGGACTGAACCCATAACCCAGGCATGTGCTCTGTCGAAGATTGGACCAGAGACCTCTCACATTGTGGGATGACACCCAACAAACTAAGCCATAATAGCCAGGGCTGGATATAACATTTTTAAAGCTAATTGGATCTTGTTCTGTTGTTGAGTGAATCTGGCTAATGTATGTGCTGTTTCTGGGGTCTACTAGGAGGGACTTTAGTGCAAACAAAATGTCCAACACTGCCATGAGTAGCCCTGGGCAACCTTTCTATTTGTTGCTCTGATTGGATATTTTTTGCTACCTTGTTGCAAAGGTAGCAGAAAATTTGGGAAAGACCAAGTTGCACACCAAGGATGACTTTCCTCAGCACCAACTCCTGGGGCAAATCAGCAAAAAAACCTAAGGCACCCTGAGATCCACTTTTGGCTGCCTCCACCTGTCAGCTGCTTGTTAGTCACTTGAAGAGCCTCTGGTGATATTGGAGTTGTGTTAGATAGGTTCTCAGTGAGTCACCAGGTAGGGGAAAGTGTTGTTTACCACATGGATACAGGTTCAAATTTGGTGCCAGTGCTGTGTGTGAGACAACTCATTAAATGTCCCAGCATATACCAAGTTTAGTTTCCACCCACCAGGTGCTCACAGACCTTCATGTTGGGGCAGGGTCTCGGGGACTCATCAGGGCAAGGGCAGCAGAGTTTATTAGGCCTAAACAGACCACAGTTTGGCCATGTGAAGAGAGGGCTCTGCATCACTCAGGTGTGTGAGGGGAAAATGACCCCTGTTTTAGATCCATACAACTTAGTTTGTTCCAGATTTTGCAGGGACTTCTTGGAGAGAATGAGTTCAACAGAGAAAGACCCATGGGAGTCAAGAAGGTGAAGTTGGTGGTTTTTCATGAGGAACAGGCCTTGGTCAGACTCACAACAAGGACAGGGGCGTGGACCCTGCTCCAGAGCTGCACAATTCAGTCCGTTGCAGATTCTTCTCAGACCTCCTGAAGAACCTGCACTTGGCAGGCTGAGGCCACAAGAAGTTTGTATAGTGAGGGCTAGAAGCCCAGTTTGTGGGGTGGCTAAACTTCCATGCGGGGGGCATCAGTCAGGCTCATGGAAATATAGGGGAAATACCCTCTGTCCCAGAGCCACTCAACTCAGCCACTGAACCCCCAAGTTTGTCCAGTCCTCTATCTCTTAGCCCAGGCAGGTGCCTCTCTGAAGTTCATGAGCTCCACAGGTTGTGTGGACAGGGAATCAAGAGGTGGGGCTAGTGCTTCCCCCAAGGCTGATGCCATATGGAGTGGACTGCTCCACTCAAGAAAAACAGTGTCTGTGGTGTAGGAGAGGGACTCAGCACAGGGATCCTGGTGACTCCCAGAGCCATAAACCCAAGTCTCTTCTCACATGATTCTAGTCCACTTTATCCTTCCTCCACTAGAGCCCAAGGTGACTTGCAGCAAAAAAGGATTTGTTTACTGGCCCTTTAAGAGGGCACCTTTGTCTCTAGCAGACTCCCATCTCTCCATTGTAGACAGTATCCCCACTGGATTTCACAGCTACATGTTGTGTGGGCTCTTCTTCCTGACACTGGTGTACTGGGATGGAGTGCCTGGCATGGGGCTGAGACCCCAGCTCTCAGGGGCAACCTTTGCAGCTGAGATATCCCTCTGGAATCTCAGACACCTCCTATGGAGTGGGACCAGCACTTTTTAACATCTGTGTCCTTCCTGCCAGTCTAGATGTGGCTCCTTCTGTAAATCTTGGTTATAAGACATCTCTACAGATAGTCTTCAGTAGCTATTCAAGGATTATTGTTCTATATTTTTGTTGTAATTCTAGTTTGGTTTTGGGAAGAGGTGAGTGTAGTTTCTATCTATTTAGTCACCATCTTGGATCTCTGGCTTTTGATACTAATTTAAATATTACTAAATTGTGATATTACTTATTATAAGTGAAACTTTGAACCTAATTTCCTCAGCCCAGAACAAATATGTTTTCTCACTGCAGTAAACATACAGTAATGAGTATTAAATGTCATGAGTGTGTTTCACCAGTTATTCCCCTCCTATTCTGGTAATGAGATGGAAATAAGAACAAACAAGGCCTGTTTTCTGCCCTCAAATAGGAGAAAATCCATTGGAGGAGATTACTGTATACATGAACAATTGCACCAGACATAAATGTTAATGGGAACATGTGCATGTATATGCATAAGCACAGGTAATGAAGCATATAAGTGCACAGAGATCAGAGGAGATAAACTTTTGAGCAGAATCTGGAAGAAGAGTAGGAAGGCACCTGGTTAAGTAGCATCAAAAAGTCATCCCAGCTAGTGAGAACTGTATTTGCAAAGGGGCAGAAACAGGTCATGTCTGAGGAATTACAAGTGGTTTGGTGTTGAGAGAACATAAAACAATAAGCTAGGGTGAAGGACAAAGGGCTGTTTTGCTATGCTTAAAATGTTTAATGTTTTCCTAAATATTAAAAATGAAAGATTAAAATTAATTTTCTTACCATCCAGAAATAAGGCATAAAATATTGAAACTGACCTGTATGCAAAAAAGTAAAAATAATTAAATGTCAGTGAAAAGAGTAGGTGCCTGGGGAAATATTGGACTTCTGAATTTTTAATTTTTTTCTTAAAGAAATACATTCTTGCTCCAGGGGCTGTACATTGTGGTTTAATTCAGATTTCAATTTGGTGATTATAATGGAAGCCACATTTGGAGGAATTTTCATCATGGCTGAAAAAGGAGTAGTTTGAACTGGGGACCTCACCATATCATGTCCCAAAAGGATCAAGATATTTTCTTCCTTTGAGGTGCAGACTATAGGGAAGGCAGCTTTCACATTTGGGAAGGAAAATATGATTTCAAGAGCTTAAAAATCAAATAAATCTTTGAAATTATATTGTGATGAAGTAAGTGTAAATGAATGAGAAACATATGGATTCTATTTTCTGGGAGATCCATACAGATTTAAAATTAAGAAACAAGGATTTGAGACAAAACGTGCTTTAGACTTAATCCAAACATAAATGTTTTATAAATCATTGGAATTTTCATGAATCTGCTTAGAAATTGTTATGCATTTTTCACTATGCATTCTGTGAATTTCAATCAGAACCCAGCCCTTTTATGAATACAGTGTCATTTGTGGAGAAATGGCCTAAACAGGCTTGGGGAAACTTAGTTTATATGTTGATACGCAGTGACCACAGACTAGTCAATAAATACATCGGCTCCCAAGACAAGCTTTCAGGGACCATCTCAAAAGTCCCTTTCTATCCCCTACCATGACTCCAAAACATACCCATTGTACTTATCAGATTTCACTAGACTATACTGCAATAACAGGCAGTCCCAAAATCTCCATGGCTTCCAGAAACAAAGGGTGTATTTCTCATTCTTGTCTCATTCGTATCGGCTGTGGGAGGGCTGAGGTTCCCCTCCCCATGCCGTCTTCATTTAGGGACGGGTAGAAAAAGCAGTCTCTATCTTGGGTACTCAATTCTTGAGGCATAAAGAAAAAACAATGACAAAACCTCACAGAGATTTTTAAACTTTTGCCTAGTTGTGGTATAGATCACTTCCTCTCATAGTTCACAGGTCAAAGCATTCATACATCGAAGTTTGATCTCAGTGAGATAAGAAGACACTCTCTACAGTGAGTGGCACCAGGGAAGTGCTTCATAGGGAATGACAAGAGAAAGGAGCAACAAAGAATCTGAACAAATAACACAATCTACAATATCCATTATTTCATAGTGCTATTAAAACTTGAAAATGTGTCTTTGCTTTCTTATTATTTGCCTTCCTCAAATTTTCAAGCTGCAAAAGAGCAAACATTATATGTTAGTCACATTGTAGGTATTAGTACTTAATAGGTACTCATTACATATTTGATAAACAAGTTTCTGCTTTTCTTCTGAAAATTGGGCATGCTGATATCTGTTCTTTATAGGAATATTAAGATATCAAATGAGATAACCTTCTATCCTTATACTTGGGGCAAAAGATTGCTGAAACCATTCAAGACAAATAATGTGGAAGCTTTCCAGCCCCATGAAGAAAAGTTTGCACTCCAGAAGGTATATCCTTGTGGGTAGTTCTCAGACTTCCTTCTGGTTTCCAGCCATCTCTTCCCTACACTCCCTACAGTCTACACCATCAATAGTTCCCACTGTCAGCAGGGATTGGCCTGTTCCTGTATTTTGCCTCTAGGTGAACTTACTCCAGGATATCTAGTTACCTAGATACAGAGTGTCTCATCAAGGCTGTGGGCTTCTCCATTAACACTATAAAGGCAGTCTTTGGTGAAGTTTTTAGATTCCCCTGCACCAGATAATAATTCATCTTTGCTACTTGAAAATACCTCTTCGAAAGACTCCTCTATGTCGGATGGACAGAAGTGGTTCCAGATTCCAGCAAGAACATCGGATCCATTGCTGGAAACTTACGAGTGTTTTAAGAAGTATTTTCAGATACGAAATCCAAGAGCAACCTATAATGTGTTCTCAAATTTCCCAGGGAAACAGCCAATGTTTACAAATATATTGTAGATTAGCTTTGAAATCAAGGAGCTGACAGGACCCACAATACAATAATCATACTACCTTTTCCATATATGGAAACTTTAAAACATTATTCATTTATAGATTATAGCTCAGTTAATTCAACACAAGTAAAATGGAAACTGCAATGTGTATGTTATACTTCGGAACACTATTATTTCAATTATACCTTTGTGTGTATGTGTGTGGGTTTGGTTCTTGCTAGATACAAATCACTCATGTTTGTTTCTCTAGTTCCTAAATACAGACTCTAAAGTTTATCCTTTACTCATTAGAGTATTTGGGGGTCCTCATTGTGTTGGAAACTCTTTGAGAACCTGGGAATTTACCAATTTCAACCCACTGTTACCAATTTCAGTCACTTTTTAATGATCCCCAGGGAATCTGTGTTTCAGGAACACAGACTGTTTTTTTCTAAAAATGTCACTTAATGACCCATATTCTATCCCACATTGTGGACAAAGATCGTGAAATCTATTTAGGAACTGTGGATGTGCCTAGCTTCTCCTCAAATTCTCCTTGAATTCACCAATACCCAGAACTTGGAAGAGAATAAGTATTCTTAGGACTTAACAGCAGAGGCCATGACTTGGCTTTCTTGCTCCTTTTTCAGCAATATCAAAGATTGGTACCCAACTGCTGCCTTCCTGGACAGATTGTACTACAGGAGGAGAGCTATGGTGCAAAGCAGAGAGAATTTGAATAAATATTTCCTCCCTCATGCTTTTCATGCTCCAGTTGGGAAGGATGCCTTTTGAAATTACTCAGTATTGACTCTCATATCCCTTAAGTGCTTATTTCTTCTAGACACTCTTTCTATCTCTTTCCTCCTTCTACCCATGATCTTCTGGTGGCCTTAGGATGCAATCTGCCTTCGTATTCCAATAATCTCATAAATTCAGTCCACATTTCTTTCCTGTCCTCAGGCTTCTGTACCAATGATGGATACTTTCATATGAATGTCCTACATTTATTTCAAAAATATATTTATAATCTCCACAATGTACAGTTTACTTTTCTCTCCATATCTGCTTTTCTTCTTGTGTATACCTTTTTAGGAAATTCAGTCTTACAGATTTATTTACCCTGGACTAGCTTCCTTATAGAAACTACTTTGTTTCATGGCAATTCTAACTTGTCTTACCTACCTTTTCTGCTAGAATGTAAGTTCTATGAAAGATTTTATTATTCACTTTCATGAACCTCAGTAATGGAGCCTAGAAAATAATAGGCAGCACATTTTTATATAAAGTATTATCATAACTCATGGCATAATTAAGCATGGCTGCATCAGTGTCAGCAGTTGGGAGAAGTCTCAGAAGTGTCTAGACATGGGCCTAGAGTATACTGTTCACTTGAGACAGCAGGGATCAAAAAAACATTCAGTCCAGCAGCCAGTACACAAATCTGAAAAGCTTGGTACCAACTGGCCTCATTTTAAGAAAAAAGTAGTTATCCAGGCCCACATGTAACAATAGGAATACATGCTGGCAAGTAGCAGGAGACAGGCAGGGCCCCTGGGAGCCATAGAAAGGACCGATTAAAATCAAGGCCAAGGAACGAGTTATTTCCTAAGTTGAGAGGTAAGCACACAGTTTTTGATTCAGATATCCCTGGGGAGGTTTAACTGGGACACTCTTCCTATGAGGTAGATGGCCAAAGTACTCAAATCTGAGGCCTAAGGCTTGGCAATTGTGGCTGAGGACCAGAATATAGGGGTAGGTCTACTTACAACCCTGCTCTGCCAGTCAGGCTTAACTTAAAACTTTAGAAAGGCCCTCACTGGTGTAGCTCAGTGTGTTGGGCATTGTCCTGAAAACCTAAAGGTTGCCGGTTCAATTCCCAGTCAGGGCACCTTCCTGGGTTGTGGGTCAGGTTGCAGGCCAGGTCCCCGGTTGGGGACACACAAGAGGCAACAAATTGATGTTTTATACACCAGTGTTTCTCTCCCTAACTTTTTCCTTCCCTTCTTGTCTCTCTAAAAATAAATAAAATTTTAAAAAATTGAGAAGGGACTTAAGCCATCGGGTATGAGTTAAGAACTCTAGCTATCAGGAAAAATGTTTGCAGAAAATTAGACAAGACTAATAAGCTCTAAAAGTCTGCTTTAGTTCCATTTAAAATTAAAGCATTAGTTTAAACTCAGCTAAGTGTTGAAATTGATGTTCTAGAAACTGAGTAGAGGGTATATGGAAATACTGTATTATCTTTGAAACTCTTTTGTGAATCTAAAATTATTTCAGAATGTAGTATTTATTGAAAAAATATTCATTAAAATAATTGATTATGTATTTCTAACTAAATTGGGTTTATAATATTGAATTAAAAGTAAACATTTGGAGTCTTCCATTGAAAAGAAATCAGTAAGTATATGTTATTCTTTAGCAATATCAGATGCTCCTAGGCTGGCTAGGTTTGCTGCAGAAGGTAAACATTTACTCATGAAATGACTTTCATGGCCACAGAGGCTGTTCTGAGTTCCTTCCCATTAGGCATATTCTGGAAATGTGAGTGCTTCTTATTATGTTTAACAATGTGACCCTCCTACTGGGTTAAAACCGGGAGATGAGAGATGAGGATGAGCTTCGGAGAGGAGGAAGTGCCCAGGGAGAGGTACTGAGGTGCTGCAGTGCTAGGGAACTGAAGTCAACTCTTTCTTCGTTTTCTCTTTTACTTTCAAACTCATCAGCGCCCACCTGTCCTTAGATGACCTAGAGAACCTTGTTTCCTGGAGTTGCCAGTTAACAAGTAAGGTTGCCAACAAAAGTCAGTTGCTCTCTTCTGATGCTGGAACTTACAACCTGTCATCTTTTGTTGTCTGCAGAACAGAAAACACAGCCAAGCTGGCAGGGAGAGCCTGTTGTATGAGTTTAAATCTCATTGGAATGATGCAATTTATTTACATGTCAAAAATGAACAAAAAAATCCTTAGCACTGCTACCGTTTCAGTCTCCAAGTGGTCAGAAAGAATTACGATGGGTGTGGGATGGAAGGTAATTTTTCCCTAGATCTAAATAGTATAAAGAATAGACACAATGGTCAAAATGTAGGTATATTTACTAACCTGTGTGTATAACAGGTTCTTTAATCTGACACCCTGACCTGTAGGAAAGCCAAGAAGGAGTGGGAGAACTAATTAATTGAGAATAATTCAAACAACCTGAGAGTGCAAAGGGTTAAACAACAAGAAAAGAAGAGCATAAAAAAGGAGATGCAGAAAAACCAATTACTAATTAAAAATTCCTCTTAAAAATTATTTTATTAGCCCTGGCTGGTGTAGCTCAGTGGATTGAGTGCAGGCTGCGAACCAGGCATCGCAGGTTCGATTCCCAGTCAGGGCACATGCCTAGGTTGCAGGCCATGTCCCCCAGCAACCGCACATTGATGTTTCTCTCTCTCTCTCCCCCTCTCCCTTCCCTCTCTAAAAATAAATAAATAAAATCTTAAAAAAATTATTTTATTAGTGCAGAAATGAATGGACAAACAATCAGTGAACTCAGCAAGAAAATCTAAATCATTTCTAGCCAGGTTGGCCTGCAGTTGGAAGGGGCACTATGTAGTTACTATGGATTTCAGTGTGCATTTTTTTAGGCAGCTCCCAAGTTACTTCTTATCACCCTCCTTCTGGGGGATTACCTTAGATTAGGCAATGACCAGAATTTCACAGCTCATTACTGCACTGGTAAAATCAGCTGAAGAAAGGTTTTGGAGACATGGCAGGGCCAAATGATATATCACCATTTAGGGCAGTTGCTGACTTGGGAGAATGGTCTTATTTACAGAGATCATTCAATTGGCCTAGGTTTTAAAGTCTTAAAAGAGGGACATATGGTAAGAAGATTCTTTCATGAGAGGTTACATGGTATTAGGACAGAACTGAGGCCTTGAAGAAAATAACCTCATTCCCAGAGCAAGTATGGAATAGTAGTAGTAGGAAGTGCCCACCTCAAGAGGTATGACCTGGGCTTAAGTCAAAACATTTCTGTGTGTATATCCTATGATCCTGGATAAACCTCCTGAGCCAGGTTTGTCAGATATACAAGAGAATCTGTGTTGGTTGTCTTATAGGACTATTATGAGGATCAATTACAATGACAAATAAAAATATTTATACAGATAAAAATTGCAATTGTAATTGTAGACCAGGTAATTTACCTCTAACATTGACCTTCCTACTTGCCTCATCATATGTGAGGCTAAGTATATGTTTTATTTTATTTTTGTTACATATATGCAAAGATCTTATTTCTCCCTTTTAATTTGCCAACATTGCAGATAGGCATTATTTTTGATGACTAGTTAGGCTGTTAGGATATTGTATTTACAGTGAAATCCCTATTGATATTTTTTCATTGATCTCTTTTCCCACATCCATCACAATTGCTGTAAAGTACCCACAAATTGACCAAAACTCCCTGCTCAACAATTCTCCTTACCCATAATTTATTTCTTTCAGTATCTTGAAACAATCATTGAGGGGTTATCTATATGCCTACATATCTTTGTGTGTTCACATGTAAGCACATGCAGCACCTGTCTCCATGGAATACAAAACCTTTGGTAAATATTGCACAATTAATTCTCTTGGCTTCACTTTAAATAAGGAATAGATGTTTCTCCCATTTTATGGATGAAAAATGGAGGCTCAGTCCCTCATGGAGTAAATATTCTAACTGATTAGAACCTACTTCTCTGGAAAACCAGGCCCCTTATATCTTATACCATCATCTTGGTCTGTTATCCCCATAAGAAAAAATTAACCATGGCTCTTTTTAACCTTTATTCCACTCTTCATAGAAAGCTGCAACCTCTGGGGTGAGAGGAATGAAAAGAGACAAGAGAAGGGCCTTAGACCATGACAATTCTGCCCAGAGTGTCTCTGCTCACACACTACTGGGTGGTCTGCATGACTGCTAAACAGATGCTGTGCCTCACTGACCGTCACTCCACCCATTACTGCAGAAGGCATCAAGTACTTGGTTCTTCTATCATATACCTTTAAGGCACAGCATATAAATCTTAAGGTTCTGCAAGAAGAATAGATGTCAACAGCTCAAGGGAAGAGAAGAATGTCTGCAACCTCTTTTCAGACCAAGAGTCAGAGGTAGATTGCATGTCATTGTAAGAGCCTAAGACATAATTAACAGAACTTTGGTCATCTGCTGTCAGGAGCCAACATTGGGGGTAATTAGTAAACTGGGTACCTAAGGATAATAAGGTCTAACAATGAAAAGAAGCATGAAAAGAACATTTAAAGAAACAGAATAAAATCCCAGAAAAGACCTTGTGAAGTCAGAATAGCAATCTAAAAAAAAAAAAAAAAAGGAGTCAATTGACTCCTTTATGAGTGGCTGATGCAACAACTCTGACCTGGTGAAATATCACCGGACTGATGTCCCTGGGGTCAGAGGCTGACCTAACTATCTCCCAAGTCAGCATCATGGCACCGCAGGATTTATCCTTAGCACTCCACAAATAAAGAAAAGGGTAGCAATCGATATGGGACATGACGAAAGCCCAGGAGAGCCAAAAGAAGTTGGCAGGTCACAGTGGGGAGGGGCAAGAGAAACAAAAAAGCCCCAGAGATAGCAGCCTCAAGTTTCTCAAGCAACACAAAGGATGCTGGGTTTCAATGCACACTGCTTGGCTCTGTTCAAGGTATAAAAGGGAACAAGGTGGTCAGTGTTAAAGGCAAGAGAAAAAATGGCTGATGACAGCTTCAGAGCTGAATTTAAAAAACAACAGTTTAAAGGTATGTGTATTGAGCTAAGCAGCTGAATGCGGGTGTTCTCCCAAGGAAGAAAATGATCAGACATGGTACTTAGGCCCCAGGGAGCACATCAACCACTCCCATGTGTTGGGAATCTCAGGAATGCCCCAAATCACCTGCTGCCCCCAACATTTCCCTTATTTGAAGATTAAGCCCTTTAGCTTATTGTTTTGATTTCCACTAACATGGAAACTGTCCTAGGAAGACATCATCTCAGTGTGAACTTCAGTACTTTTACCCAGAGCATGTTTGATACTAAAGTCACAAGGACAGATTTACATCCCATTTTTCATCTTTAACCTTTTAGAGACACTGGCCAGTTCCCTGATATTGCTGACCCGATCTTCACAGTAGATAATAAGAATGATGATCCCTGGAGTTCTGCAAAAATAATGGCCCTGATCCCACAGATCCCAAGCTAGTTTCACCAGTTTTCACCTCAGTTTCAAGCACTTTTTGCTCCTTGTGCTTTGGGTTTGCTGTGCTGGTTACCTGGTTGATTCCTAACTTCTAACCAGCCTAGGACTATATACAGACTATTTGGAAGTCCTATTTCTAAATCTCTAGGTTTTTCTTAATTTCCAGCTCCTAAGACCCCATGGGTCTTTTCTACTCCTACCTTATCTTTACTTGATGTCTCTTGTCTTAAGTTTTTCAGTCTTGCCTTGCAGTAGCTTTTTAGGATCATGTTCTGGTCCTGGTGTGAAGCTGAATACCCAAGGAAGATGGCAAGGGGCATCAGGTAAGAAGGAAATGAAAAAGAAGAGAGGTGAAACACTGAAGCATAATCTACTCTCAACAGGAAACATTCATTTGGTAGTTACCAAAAAGATCATTTTAGGATCGTTTCTGAAGCATTGCACACATTGATCCTTGCTTTCTAGAATTTCAAAACCACAGCAATTGCAGCTATTTTGAAAAAGTCCTCCCAGATGAGAAATGCATATTCTAAGAGGAGATAGGCCATCATCCTGAGTTGGCTTTCTCAGTAATTAATATTCCCTACTTTAAGTGCCCCTGGGTTCTAGTAGTAGTTTTGTTATCAACAAAAGTACACTGGGTTATCCAACTTAAATGTGTTTCTTGACATCTACATCAAAGAAATACATATATTTAGGTTCAGTTATTGATAGTTGTGAGTTTGTGGTCATTTTACTGTTCATTGTTTCAATCTTTTTCTTAGATAAGTCCCTTTAACATTTAATATAATAAGGACTTGGTGTTGATGAATGCCTTTAACTTAGTCTTATCTGGGAAGACTTTATCTGTCCTCCCATTGTAAATGATATCTTTGCTGGATAGAGTAATCTTGGATGTAGGTCCTTGCCTTTTATAGCTTTGAATACTTCTTTCCAACCCCTTCTTGCCTATAAGGTTTCTTTTGAGAAATCGCCTGAGAGTCTTATGGGAACTCCTTTGTAGGTAACTCTTTCCTTTTCTCTTGATGCTTTTAATATTCTCTCCTTATCTTTAATCTTGGGTAATGCAGTTATGATGTGCCTTGGTGTGTGCTTCCTTGGCTCCAATTTCTTGGGAACTCTCTGAGCTTCTAGACTTCCTGGAAGTCTATTTTGTTTGCCATATTGGGGGAGTTCTCCTTCATTACTTTTTTCAAATAAATTTTAAATTTCTTGCTCTGCTTCTTCTCCTTCTGGTTCCCCTATGATTTGAATGTTGGAACATTTAAAGTTGTCCCAGAGGCTCCTAAGCCTTTTCTCATTTTTTGAATTCTTGTTTCTTCATTCTGTTCTGGTTGAATGTTTATTTCTTCCTTCTGTTCCAAATCATTGAGTTGAGTTCTGGTTTCCCTCCCTTTACTGTTGGTGCCCTGTATATGCATATTTTTTTAAATTTCATTTTGCATAGCCTTCACTCTTTCCTGTATTTTGTGACCAGACTTAACCATTTCTGTGAGCATCGTGATTACCAGTGTTTTGAACTCTGCATCTGATAGGCTGGCTCTTTGTTGCTTAGTCGTTACTGGAGTTTTGATCTGTTCTTTCATTTGGGCCATATTTCTTTGTCTCAGTGTACCTGTTATATTTTAAAGGATGGAACCTTAGGTTTCACCAGGGAAGGGCAACACACTTCACTGTGTTATGGCACTGTATGTGGGGGAGGGATCAGAGAGGGAACAATGCTGCTTTCTCTGCTCTTTGTGGGCTTTCAGTCACTTCCTCTTCTTACAAGCAAATTGGGTCCTTCTGCTGCTGATTCCTGGGTCAGTGGGTTTGTGTACCTTCTAGAACCCTGTGGGTCTCTCCAGTGAACTCTGCTGTGAAGCTGGTAGTGTCTCCTGACACTGCAACCCCCATAAGTTTTTTGCAGCCTGAGGTTTTCTTTTCCCCTGCTGGAACCCAGGGCAGTGCAGTCTGTTTTGCTCCCTAGTTGTTCCTCCTGTTTTATCTGCATGCAAATATGGGACCGCCTGGTCTGCCAGCCTCTGCCTTGCTCATTCCGGTCCCCCAGCCACCACCTTGCCATAATTCCTCTCTTCCCAGCTGCCCATCTCTGCCCCTCCTATTTCTTCCTCAATGCCTTGGTTGTCAGACTTCCATACAGTTCAATTTTCTGGCAGTTCTGTTTGTTTTTTTTTGTTTTTAAATTTGTTATTGTCCTTCTTTTAGTTGTGCAAGGGGGCAAAATGTATCTACCTATACCTCCTTCTTGACCGGAAGTCTAAATACTTTAAAGAACACATAATTCTAATGCTACTTAAACTGTTCCAAAGGATGGCAAAAGAATGAGAACTTACAAATTAACTTATGAAGCTAAATATTCACCTCCAAAGTGTTTTAAAGCAAATGTAAACAAACTTAAAAATTAAAAAAATTATGAAGTAATTTTGCTCATGAATGTTGTTTAAATATTCTAACTAAAATATCTGTAAATAGAAGCTAGAAAAAATATTGAATTCATGCATAATAAATTATTGGATTTATTGAAGAAGAACTATGAAATGTGGTCAATATTATAAAATTCCTTGATAAATGTCATCATACCAATAGGTTGAAAGAGAATAAAATATCTATTCTCCTTCATATATCATATCATATGATATATAATCATATTCATTGATCTGAAAAGGACAAAATACAATCATCAGAGCCAGACCTGTGGATGCCTTCTCCCTGCACCATGGTTGCGGTCGGGGGGGGGGGGTGTGTGCACACAGAACCAAAGTCACACTGGAGATGCAGGCAGAGGCTAGAGAGAAACCTCCTCTGTGGCCTAAAGACGGACGTTAAAGCCTAAGGGTGGAATTGGGGCACAAATAAAAACCCACCCAAAGCCCCAGGAGATAACAGAAGCCCACAACTGCAGGAACTTGATGCTTGTTACACACTGAGGATTTTAATAGTAGAAACAAAATCCAAACCCTGTTCAATTATTGATAACACTGAGATAAAACACACTTCCATGTGTAACCAAGCCAGTAGTGGGTTGTTCGGCAAAACCTCTGGAGACAGAGTTCAGTGGGAAGGAAAATGAATCTTTTATTTACAGTATATACAGTTTGAAAACAGCAGGTTTCTGCTCCAAAGCCTAATTCTCCTAAGACGCCTAAAGAAAACCACTCTGCTACCCGCTGGCAGCTCAATTCCAGGGTGTGCCAGACACCATCCTTTTAGGAAACACAGGTGACTTAGCTGTTTTCCAATCGCTGTCTGGCTTAACACAACCCTCACAGTCTGTGTTTTCAGGCGTTGACTCAGCAAGCGCTATCCTTCTCCTCCAGCCCGCCTTCAGGGGCGTCTGCAGCTGGCCAGGCAACACCAGCAGCACACCTCCAGTCACCAGTGCCACTGCAAGAGGGAGGCCCGGGGCTAGTCACCTGGCCATGTGGCTTCCAGGACAGTAACCCATGGGTTTGCTCAGTCCCATTCCGCACAAACCATTTCCAGGGTGAAGGTGCCCTCAGTACACATCAGCACACACAAATAACCAGAGGCGGAGAGATGTGACAAATTCCAAACATATACTGTTTACCTCCATGTTTATTATTCTCCCACCCATAATGTCTGGCATTCAATTAAAAAATCATGAGACACACAACCAGCAAGAAAAAATGACCTATTGTCAAGTGATAAATCAGTACTTATCCAAAACTTGGTTCAGATGTTGAGACTAATGACACTCCCACACACCAAGAGGGTATGTAAAGTTTATCAGTGACAAAACGATGTCTTACTAGGAGAGCAGGAAGGGCTCCCAAAAGATCTGCATTTGTTTGACAGAGCAGGGAAAGGAGCCCGACTCAGCTTTTAGGGGGTGTGGCTTGGGTGGGAATTCCTATTCACCAGCATGGTTTGAAATTCTCATCAACACACACAAATGTGGAGCAGAAGGAGAAAATTCAATGCTGAGGCCTCCTAGTTGTCAGCAAACATCAAAAATGCAGTTATATTCCACTATACAATAACATTATTAAGTAATAAAATACTATTTGAAGGTCAATTATTGTACATAAAAGATATATATTGTAAACCCTAGAACAATTCCCTTTTTCAGTCCAGGCACTGTTGACATTTTGGGGCCAAGTAATTCTTGCTAGAAAGAGCTGCTCCGTGCATGGTACACTATGTAGCTTCATCTGGACCTCTGCTCAATAGATGCCATGAGCAAGCCTCACTACTGTCATAACTAGAAATGTGCTGAGACATTGCCAAATGCCTCCTGGAAGGCAAACTATGCCCCCTTTGGGAACCACTGCTCTGAAGCATTCACTATTTTTAAAAAGGTATAATTCATAAGTTAATAGTGAATATAAAAATATTCAGTATTTTTATATTCATAAACTCAGTAAAATGCAGAAAAAAGAAAATGGAAGAAAAAATGTGCAACATATCGAAATTAGTCAGGGTGTTGCGTTTAAACTGCCACAGCAATGAGTAAACACCAATGTTCTAATCACTTCAATTAAGAGACAGAGATGGTCACACAGGCTACAAACACAAAACTCAACTCTATGCTATTTAAAAGATCCTATTTTAATATAAAAAGATAGGTTAAAAGTTAAAAAATGTAAAATATATATCATGCAATCACTAATTTAATTTTTAAAAGCTAGAGTGGCTATATTAACACTCAACAAAAGAAAAGGTAAACTTCAGAATAAGGGCCACTATTAGGAAAAAAAACGACATTCTGCCCTGGCTGGTGTGGCTCCTGCCTGGGAACCAAAGGGTTCCTGGTTCGATTCCCAGCCAGGGCACATGCCTGTGTTGCAGGTCAGGTCCCCAGTAGGGGGTGCATGAGAGACAACCACACATTGATGTTTCCCTCTCTTCCTCCCCCACTTCCCCTCTCCCTAAAAATAAATCAGTCAATAAATAAAATCTTTAAAAAAAGACATTATGTGATAATGAAGGCCTATTTTCAAGAATATAAGAAAACTTCAAAATACATTAAACCAAAATTGACAATACTAAAAGGAGAAATAGACAAGTTCACAAACATACTAGGGGACATAAATACCCCTCTCTCAGCAAATTAGAAGAAAATCAGTAAGGAAATATAAAATATGAATAATAATACAAGCCACCTTTATGTAAGTGATACTTATAGACTAGTCTAACCAAACAAAATACTTACTCTTCTAAAGAATACATCAAACACTCACCAGATAGATCATATTTTAAAGAGCAGAAAATAATTTAAATTATATAAAGTATGTTTTGTGACCACAGTGGAATCAAACTAGAAATGGATAATAGATGTATTTAGTTTTCACAAATCTTTGTAAATTAAATGTCATATGTCTAAATAAAATAAAGCAAAGATAAAATCACACTGTCATCTCAATACTTTGCCTTAAATAAAAATAATAATATATCAAAATTTGTGGGACATAGATATTGTAGTGATTAGAGGGAAATTTATAGCATAAAAGGCTTATATTAGAAAAGTCTCAAATCAAAAACCAAAATCCCACCATAATAAATGAAAAAGAGATTAACAAATTAAATGTAAAACATACAGAAGAAAATAATAAACATAAGAGCAAAAATTAATAAAATATTTTAAAATAACAGAGAAAACACACTGAAACCAAACAAGGCTTTAAAAAAATGAAATTAGAAGCCTCCAACCAGACTTTCCAAGAAATAATAAAGAGCAATCACACAAATTACCTTCATTGGGGGAAAATTTGAGGCCATACAACAAATCAATACACCTTCAAAATATTAAATAAACACTATGAAGAACTTTATGACAATGAATGTTCTATTTATAAAAATGGATTAATTTCTTGAGAGGCAAAACTGTTAAAAAAGATTAGATTGTGTACATACACATTTGTACATTTTAATATATATTAGATTGAATATGTCATATGTATTTATTATACAACATATGCATCTGATATTATATGTACATATATACAGATATTATTGTATGCATGTTATATATGTATAGAGTATTGTATGTGTATTAGATATACATGCAATAGGTCTAATTTAATGTATGTAAACACAATACAGGTAAATTGCAGAATACTGTCCTTCATGAATACAGATGCAAAAACCTCTACCAAAAATTTGGGAAAAAAATGTCAAAAAATAATATATTATGATTATATGGAGTTGATCCAGGGGAAGCAAGGTTGGTTCAACAATTAAAAACCAAAAAAGAAAACAAAATAGTAACAAATCAAGAAGAAATCATGTAAAATAGAATAAAAATATGGCAAAATTTTAAACCCACTTATGAAATATAGTAAAACATCTCTTAGCACACTCCTGACAAAGAGCATTTATGAAAAACTTTCAGCTAAAATTATCTTTAATGGTAATTCATGTAGTTTTTCCAAAGTCAAGGAATGGACAAAGTTGTTTATTCTACTACTGCTATTCCATATGATACCATAGGGTCTAGTTAAAACAATATGGAAGAGAAAAAGAAGACATTCAGATTGAAAAGAAGTAAAACTGTCTATATTCTTAAATGACATTGCTATATATGTATAAAACTCTATGGAATTTACAATAGAGGCATAAGAACTAATAAATAAGTTTATCAATATTACAGGTATAAGATCAATGTGCAAAAATCAATTGCATTTCTACATACTAACAATGGACAATCAGAACTTGAAAAAAAATAGCTAACATTCATAGAATAGGATCAAATTATGAAGTACTAAGTAATAAATCCTACTAAATATGGGAAAGCCCTATAAAATAAAGACTACCGAACACTGCTGACAGATTAAAGAATGCCTAAATAAATGATGAGATAGCTTGTGTTTGTAGATTAGGATGATCAATATTGTTAAGAAATTAAATCTCCCCAAATTTAACTATATATATACAATGTAATTCTAACAAAACAGTGCTTTGTAGAATTGTCAAACTCTAATATTTGTATGATAATATGAATAATTTAGGAGAGCCACAATAACTTTGAAAAAAGCATAACAAAAATGGAAGACTAACACTACTTGCTTTCAAGACTTAATTAAAGCTACAAGAATTAAGACAATGTGGTAATACCAGATATACTTAAAATAGATAAATAAAACAACAGAGTCTTGAAATGCCCAAATATTTATGACCAGTTGATTTTTGACAAAGGTACAAAGGCAACTCAGAGGAGAAATTATAGTCTGTATAACAAATTGTTTTAAAGAATTGGATATCCTTATGCAAACAAATTAGCTCAAATGGATCACAGACCTACAATAAAAACCTAAATTATTTTTTAAAATTTGAATTGCCTAAAACTATTGAACTTCTAGAAAAAATAATTAGAACATGGGGCTAGGTAGATTTCTTACATATAACACCAATGCATCCTCTCCACTGTAAAAATAAATAAATAATTAAAACAAAAATATGGGCTTCATCATAATTAAGAACTTCCCTTCAACAAAATTGTAAAAAAGGCAGAATATAAGTCACTTATTAGGAAATAATATATGTAAATCACAATTGTGATGAAGGACTTGTTCCCAGAATATATAAAGAGCATGCAAAAATCAATGAGAATAATTGAGCAATAAAGAGAATAAAATATTAGAAAATATGTTTTACTAAAGGCGATACATATATGGCAAATAAATACATAAAAAGACATTCAACTAATGATTTATTAGGTTTTAACACAAATTAAAATATCAGAAATATTACTACACACCTATTTGAATAACAAAAGCAAAAAGACAACCATACAAAAGTATTAGTGAGACTATAGGAACACTGACTATTTATTATACATTGATCATAGCAATATAAGATGGTGAAGCTACTATTAAAAACTGGTGAGTGATAGCAACAGAAATGATGGTATAAGTACCAAATTTTTCTCTTCCGTGAAAATACAAGAAAAGTGGCAAACAAAAAAAAGGCCAAACTCACCTTTTCAGAACTCTGGTAATTATCCAAAAGATTGCAGCGATGCAAGGAATATTTATTTAAGGAAAATGTCTGGATCTTGGTAAGAAGTACATTTTTTAGCATTTTAACTTACCCTAGTATCAGTTTCTGTTCTTCAACTCTGTTCTAGCTTAAAAAAAAAAAATAAGAGTTTGCATACCCAGTGCAACCTGGCAGCCACTGGAAGGAGCAGAATAAAGCCAAAGCTTTTGGAAAAACATGTCCATCAAAAATTGTCATTATTTGACCTGGCTGGTGGTTTCCTGGAAGACTTCATTTACAAGGCTTCCTGTATTTGATCTGAATAGGAGCTTGCTCAGTATGAAAAACCTTTCCCCCAGAAATCCCATTTAAAAGCCAGTTACTCAGTAGCCTAATGGATGAGGCTCCTAAAAACCAGTTACTGAAAAGTGTTTGAACTTTGTAGCTGTCTGAATTAGGGAATAATGATTTGGGTAAACAATAGATGAATCAACAGTATTAAGAGTTTTTGGGTAAAATGTTTGTTTAAGAGGGAAGTGAAGGCTAAGGCAGAGTTGTCCATTTTCTGGCTGAGTTTTGAAGGTGTTCCCCCCACCACATACATACCCATTCTTAGAAAAGACTAAAAGGTTTATTGGTTCTTGGCTGTGGTAGGCTGAATGATAGTCACATAAAAAGTCCAAATCCTAACTCTGTGCAAGTAATCTTGCATAACAAAAGAGACTTACTGATATATTAAATTGAGGATACTGAAATGACAAGATTATCCTGGATTACCTAGATGGGCTCTAATATTTTAATCAAAGGTATCCTTATAAAAGGCAAGCCAAAGGAAATTTGACAGAGAAGAAAAAGAAAATTTGAATAATATAGCAATATACTGCACTGACCATGGAATGCAACTCAAGAAATTGGAAGTAACTGAAACAGATTCTGCCTTTGATCTTCTGGAAAGTGTACAACCCTATTAATATCTTGGTTTCAGCTGAGTAAAATGATTTCAGACTTCTGACATCCAAAACTATAGCAGAATAAAGGTGTGTTGCTTTAGGTTACAAAGTTTGTGGTAAATTTTTACAAAGCCACCTAAAACTAACATGCGGAATTTTTTAAAATATCTATCAGTTATTAAGTGACCACTAAACTCTCCAAGTAGAGACTTCACTGGCCACATATAAAAAATAATAGATATTTTATAAAATTATTCAAAAAAGTCAGTAAACAAACAACTGTAAGAAGTAGAAACAGCAATAAGCCCTGAAAAAAGAAGATAGTTTGTTTTCCAGAATTGTCATATTCTATGGTTTAAAATGTCCAATATTCAAAAAAAATTATGAGACATAGAAAGAAACAAGTAAATATGGTTCATACTCAGGGGAAAATAGCAGTCAACTGAAACCCTCAGAAAACCCAATATCGGAATTAGCATATATAGATTTTTAAAGCAGCCATTTATAAAATGTTCAAAGAACTAAAAGAAATCACACCTAAAGAACTAAAGTATGAGAATTATATTTCATCAAATATAGAATATCAGTAAAATATAGAGATTATAAAAATAATCAAGTTGATATTCTGGAATTGAAACATACAATAAAGTTTAAAAATTTACTAAAAACACTGAACAAAATATTTAATAAGCGGAAGAATCAGTGAACTTGACAATAAAACAATGAGAGATTATATGGTCTGAAGAAATGGGGACAATTTTAAAAATACAAAGAGACTTGGAGACCTCTAAGATATCATCAAGCATCATAAGAAAGAAAGAAAAACAATCAGAAAGAATATTTGAAGAAATAATGGTAAAAAAATACTCAAATTTGAAGAAAACCATTGTTCTATACATTTAAAATGTTCAAAAAATCTCTAGTAAGTTAAACTAAAAAAGTCTACACCTAAATGCACAATTATCATATTGTCAAATGTCAAAAGAGAGTGAGAGAAAGGTAATCTTGAAATCAACAAAGGACAAGTTTCTCTTGCAACAAGACAGTCTCAATAGATTAATAGCTAACTTGTCATCAGAAAACATGGAAACGAGAACACTGTGGAGTAACACATTCAAAGTGCTAAAAGTAAAACAAAACTGTGAACCATAAATTTTTTATTCAGAAAAAAATTTCCTCAAAAATAATTAAAAATTAAGATATCCCTAGATAATCAGAAAAAGAGAATTTGTCACTAAGAGATCTGCCATACAAGAAATATTAATTAAAGTCTTTCATAATGAAAAGATGGAATACTAGACAGTAACTCAAATCTATAATCAGAAATAAATGAAGAGCATTTTACACAGGTAAAGGTAAAAGTATAAATATATTTTTGTTTAATTATTACTGTTTTTATTCTATCTGATTATAAAAAACCTGCATAGAGCAATAATTATACATCTGTATTTATAGGTATACAATATATAAATGTTTAAGTTGTGACAATAACAGCATAAACATGTGGTGGGAATGAAGCTACATGGAAAAAAGTTTCTGTAGAAACACTTTATGTAGAGATATGTAGAGAACACTTTACTCAATGAAAGATGAACATACACTCTTCTCAGAGAAACTGAAACTTTCTTTAGGATAGCCAGATGTTAGCCATAAAAAACTCTCAAAAAGTTTAAAAGAAATGCTGTATAAAGTATATTCTTTGACCAAACAATGAAATAATTTAAAAAAAGAAACTTAAAATCAGTAAGTGAAATACATTTGGTAAATTTATGCATATGCAAAATGTAAACAATATGAACCTAAATAATGGATGTGTCAAAGAAGAACTCACAAATGAAATTAGAAATTGTTTTGAGGTGAGTGAAAGTGAAGACACAATTATACCAAAAGCTACAGAATGCAGTGGTAGCAGTTCTTGGAGGAAAGTCTGTAGTTGCAAAAATCTACACTATAAATGAAGGAAGATCTCAAATCAATGATCTGATCCTCTACCTTAAAAATATAGAAAAATAAGAGCAAATTAAGTGCAAAAGGAAAACAAAAGAAAGAAAATAATAAAGTTAGCACAGAAATGAATAGAGAACAGAAATGCAATAAACATTAATGAAAACAAAAGTAGGTTTTAGTAAGATCAAAAAAAATTGATGGACTAACTAAAAAAGGGAAAGAGAGACAGATTTAAATAACTAAAACTGTAGAAGGCTTCATTACTAATCTTATAAAAATAAAAAGAATCATAAGAGAATAATATAAACAATCATATGTCAACATAGATGAAACCTAGATAACCTACATGAAATGGAAAAATTTCTAGAAAGACACAAACTACCAATATTGATTTTAAGAAATTAAAAATTTGAATAAATTTAAAACAAACAATATATTGAATTAGTAATAAACAATTTCCCCCCATTTACCCCCACAAAAAAACAAAAAGTAGATGTCTTCCTTGATGAGTTCTATGAAACATTTAAAGAATTAACATCAAATATTCTTAAACTCATCAAAAAATAGAAAACAAGGCAATACTTTTTAACTAATTTTGATTACATTATTACTCTGATACCAAAAGCATAAAAAGGCATTGCAAGGACAGGCACACACATACACACACACACCAATGTCTCATAAATATAGAGACAAAAATTCCTCAATCTGTACTTGCAAATTAAATTCAGCAGCCTATTCCAAGTATATGATCATAGAATTTTCCCCTGTTATTCAGGTTGGTACAACCTATGAAAGTAAATCAATATAATACAGGATATCAATAGAATAAATAGGGGAACATATATGGTAATCTCAATAGAGGCAGAAAATATATATTTTAAACATCGTTTAATAATGAAAACATTAAACAATGAATAGCAGTATAAAGGAACTTCTTCAAACTGATACAAAGAGCACCAATGAAAAACATATAGCTAACATCATACTTAATTTTGAAAAACTGAGCTTTTATTTTAAGAGCAGAAACCGGGCAAGAATCTGTACTCTTGTCACTTCTATTCAATATTTCCAGGAGGTTCTAGCCAGGGAAATTTGGAATGATAATGAAATAAGACATTCAGATTGTAAAGAGAAGAGTAACCTGTGTGTTTATTTGAAGATTGTATATAGATCTTTTATATCATCTTGTGTGTAGAAAATCCAAAGAAATCCACAAAAGATCTGTTAGACCTAATAAACAAATTCAGTAAGGTTATGGGTTTCAAGATCAATTTACAAAAATTAGTTGTATTCTGCCCTGGCCAGTGGCTCAGTTGTTGGAGCATTGTTCCAAGAGCCAAAAGATTGCTGATTTGATTCCTGGTTGGGGTACATGCCTAGGCTGCAGTTTGATCCCCAGTTGGGGTGTGCTTTTGTAAGGTAGCCAATTGTTTCTATCTCACATCTCTCTCTCTCTCTCTCTCTCTCTCTCTCTCTCTCTCCTATCCTATCCTCTCTCTCTTAAAAAAAATCAATGAAAATTTGTCTTAGGCTGAACATTTAAAAAAAATTTTTTTTAAAGTTGGTTGTATTTTTATACATTTTAGTGAATAATTTGAAACTGAAATGAAGAGAATTTAATTTACAATAGTATAAAAAAGCATAAAACATTTAGAAATAAATTTAACAAAAGAAGTTCAATAATTGTACACTGAAATTTACAAAACTTTTAAAGAAATTGAAGAACACCAAAATAGATGGCAGATATCTCATCTTTCTAGATTGAAATACATAATATTGTTTACATGGTTAAACTCTCTAAATGAATCTTCTATCTAAAAGATATCTCTATCAAAATTTTAAATGTCATTTTTGCATAAATTTACAAGCTGATTCTAAATTATACATAAAAATGTAAGAGAACCAGAATATTCAAATTTGAAAAAAAAATTGGAGTACACACAACTTCCTGATTGCAGAATTAATACACGGTTACACTAATGAAGACCTAGTGGCATTGGCATAAACCTAGGCATTTATATCAATAGGATACAAATGGAAAATAATCCCATATATTTATGCTCAACTTATTTTTGACCTGGGTGCAAAACAATTGAATGTTAGAAAGAATAGATTAAAAAAATGTTTTTATTGTTCCATTTTAGTTGTCCCCATTTTTCCCCATTACTCTCCCCTGCTCTACCCACCCCCCACCTTCCACATTCAAACCTCACCCCCCACCATTGTCTTTATCCATGTGTTCTATATAGATGTTCACTGACTTGACCCTTCTTATTCTTTCCCTCATTATCCCCCCTCTCCTCTCCTCTGCTCACTGTCAGTTTGTTCTTTATTTCAGTGTCTCTGGTTATATTTTGCTCTCTTTCTGTTGATTAGTTTCCACTTATAGGAGAGATCATATAGTATTTGTCTTTCACTACCTGGCTTATTTCACTTAGCATAATGCTCTCCAGTTCCATCCATGCTGTCACAAAGGGTAGGGGCTCCTTCTTTCTCTCTGCTGCATAGTATTTCATTGTATAAATGCACCACAGTTTTTTGACCCACTCATTTTGGATGTTCACTTAGAATGTTTCCAGCACTTGGCAATTGTAAATAATGCTGCTATGAATGTTGGGGTGCACAGGTTCTTTTGAATTGGTGTTTCAGAATTCTTAGGGTATAATCCCAGCAGTTGAACTGCTGGGTCAAAAGGCAGTTCCACTTTTAGTTTTTTGAGGAAATTCCATACAGTTTTCCACAGTGGCTGTCCTAGTCTGCACTCCCACCAACAGTGTACTAAGATTCCCTTTTCTCCACAACCTCAACAGCACTTGTTATTTGTTGATTTGCTTATGATGGCCATTCTGACTGGTGTGAAGTGGTATCTCATTTTGCTTTTAATTTGCATCTCTCTGGCAGCTACTAATGCTTAGTGCCCTTTCATATATCTATGGGCTCTCTGTTTGTCCTCCTTGGAGAAGTGTCTGTTCATGTCCTTTGCCCATTTTTTAATTGGATTATTTGTGTCCTTATGTGCAGTTGTGTGAGTCCATTATATATTTTGGAGATCAAACCCTTGTTCAAGGTATCACTGGAAAATGTATTTTCCCACACAGTTCATTCCCTTTTCATTTTGCTAATGTTTTCTTTAGCCATGTAGAAGCTTTTTAATTTGATGTAGTCCCATTTGTTTATTCTTTCCTTTATGTCTCTTGCTCCAGGGGACATATAGGTAAAAATGTTGTATGGAATATCTGAGATTTCCTGCCTATGTTCTCCTGTAGGACTTTTATGGTGTCACAACTTATATTTAAGTCTTTTATCCATCTTGAGTTTACTTTTGTGTATGATGTAAGTTGGTAGTTGAGTTTCTTAGTTTTGCATGTATCTGTCCACATGTCCCAACACTGTTTGTTGAACAGGTTATTTTTATTCCACTTTATACTCCTACCCCCTTTGTAGAATATTAATTGACCTTGAATATTAATAGACTTGGTTTATTTCTGGGCTCTCTGTTCTGTTCCATTGATCCATGTGTCTGTTCTTATGTCAGTACCAGACTGTTTTGATTACAATGGCCTTATAATACAGTTTGATATCAAGTATTGTGATCCCTCCTGCTTTGTTCTTCTTTCTTAAGATTTCTGAGGCTATTTGGCATCATTTATGGTTCCATATAAATTTTTGAAATGTTTATTCTATATCTGTGAAGTATGTCATTGGTATTTTAATAAGGATTGCATTGGATCTATAAATTGCTTTGGATAGTATGGACATTTTGATGGTGTTAATTCTTTCAATCCATGAATGTGGTATATACTTTCATTTATTTGTGTCTTCCTTAATTTAAGAAGGAAAAGATTTTTAAACTACTGGAAATCCACTTGAAAAAGACTTAAATTGGACCCCTACATCACAATATTTTCAAAATTAACCCAAGTATACTAGTTTTACATATAGGCTTAAAACTACAAAACAGAGGATTAAATTTTTATAACTTTGGATTAGGCAGTGATTTATAAGATATCATCTAAGGCACAAATGATCAAAGGATAATTAGATAACTTAGACTTCATAAAAATTAAGAACATTTATATATCAAATAACACTATCTACAAAGTAAAAGGACAACACACAGAATAGGTAAAAGTATTTGCATATTGTGTATCTAATAATGGTTAATATCCAGCCCATATTAAGAACACTTACAAGTCAACAACAAAAAGACAAATACTCCAATTAAAAATGGTCAGAGGCTTTGATTAGATATTTCTCCAAAGAGACAGAAAAATGGTCAGTAAGTAAAACAAAAGATGTTCATTATTATTAGTCATTAGATAAATGCAAATCAAAAACATGATGAGATACTACTTCATGCCCATTATGATGGTTATAACTTCAGAAAAGGGAAAACAATGCATTTTGGTGAGGATATAAAGAAATCGGAAGACTTTCAGCCAAGATGCAGGTGCAGGTGGACATACTGTGCCTCCTTACACAACCAAAATTAAGGACAACAAAAATTTAGAAACAAAAAGAAATAAACAGAACAAAGAGAAAATTGAGCTGTACAGAAGTCCCAACAACAATTCATTCAGACCAGTAAGAGGGGCAGAGTCAGTGACTAGAGGAGAGGGGTCACAGCAGGACAAAGTGGTGGCTGGCAGACCGGGGCACACAGAGTGCAGGGCTCAGGCGGTGGCTAGCAGACTCTGGTGACAGACTCCAGGCATGGGGAGGCAACAAGCAGACCCAGTAAGGCACACAAGGCAGCTAGCTGTCCCCAGTCATACATTCATGCACAGATAAACCAGGTAAAAATGGGCAGCAAGATAGACCTCACAACCCAGGGCCCCATTGTGGGGAAAAAAGCCAAAAAGCACCGATTGAAAACACTTGTGGAGGTTAAGGTGTCAGGAGAGACTCCCAGCCTCACAGAAGAGTTTCTTGGAGAGACCTACAGGGTCCTAGAATGTACACAAGCAACCCACCCGGGAACCAGCACCAGAAGGGCCCAATTTGCTTGTGGAAAGTGGCAGAGGGGACAGAAATCTGATAGAGAGTGGAGCAAGCGCCATTGTTCCCTCTCAGACCCCTACCCCACAGACTGTCACAACCCAGCAACAGGGCTGACCCGCCCTGGTGAACACCTAAGGACTCCGCCCCTCACTATGTCACAGGTGTGACAAGACAAAAAAGAATGGCTCAAACAGAAGAACAAACCAAAGCCTCCAGAACCGATACTTTTAAGTGACCAAGCAATAGCCAACCTATCAGATGTGCAGTTCAAAGCACTAGTGATCAGGATGCTCACAGAATTGGTTGATTTTGATTGCAAATTAGATGAAAAAATGAAGGCTACACTAAGTAAAGTGAAGAAAAATGTACAGGGAACCAATAGTGATGGAAAGAAAACTGGGTCTTACATCAATGGAGTGTACCAGAAGGAAGAAAAAAGCATATGATCAGAAAAGAATGAAGAAACAAGAATTCAAAAAAATGAGGAGAGGCTTAGGAACTTTCAGAATATCTTTAAAGGTTCCAACATCTGAATTATACAGGTACTAGAAGGAGAAGAGGAAGAGCAACAAGTGGAAATCTTATCTGAACAATAATAAAGGAGAACTTCCTCAATCTGGCAAAGGAAATAGACTTCCAGGAAGTCCAGGAAGCCCAGAGTCCCAAAGAAGTTGGACCCAAGGAAGAACACATCAAGGCACATCATAATTACATTACCCAATATTAAAATGAAGGAGAGAATCCTAGAAGCAGCAAGAGATAAGGAGACAGTAACCTACAAAGGAGTTCCCATCAGACTGTCAGCTGATTTCTCAAAAGAGACCTTGCAGGCAAGAAGGGGCTGGAAAGAAGTATTCCAAGTCCTGAAAGGCAAGGACCTACATCCAAGACTGCTCTATCCAGCAAAGCTTTCATTTAGAATGGAAGGGCAGATAAAGTGCTTCTCAGATAAGGTCAAGTTAAAGGAGTTCATTATCACCAAGCCTTTATTTTATGAAATGTTAAAGGGACTTATCTAAGAAAAAAAGATAAAAAATATGAACATTAAAAAGACAGCAAACTCACAGTTAGTAACAACCACAGCTAAAACAAAAGCAAACTAAGCAAACAAATAGAATAGGAACAGAACCACAGAAATGGAGATCACATGGAGGGATAGAAACAGGGGAGTGGGAGGAGGAAAGAGGGGGGAAAAGGTACAAAGAATAAGTAGCATAGATGGTAGGTAGAAAATAGACAGGGGGAGGGCAAGAATGGTATGGAAAATGTAGAAGCTAAAGAACTTATGACACATGGACATGATCTAAAGGGGGGAAATGTGTGTGGGAGGGGTTGTGCAGGGGGAGGGGAGTGAAGGGGGGAAATGGGACAACTGTAATAGCATAATCAATAAAATATATTTTAAAAAAGAAATTGGCAACCTGTGCATTGCTGTGGAAATTTAAAATGTGGGTGGGCATCTGCTGTGGAAAAGTTTGACCGTTTCTCAAAAATATTAACATAATTTTACAACATGACCTGACAATTCCACTCCTAGTTATATATGCAGGACAACTGAAAACACTTGCTCATACAAAAATTTGAACATGAATTGCAAAATGTAAAAACAACCCAATGTCTATCAACTAACCAATGGATAAACAAAATAAGCTATAAGTCACAAAACAGAGTATTATTCAATAATTTAAAAAAAGAATAAAATACTAATACATGCTGTAAACATTATGTTAAGTAAAGGATACCAGAATCAAAAGGTCCTATATTATATGACTTCATTTACATAAGGGACCATAATGGGAAAGAAATAGAATTGAGGTTGAGAGGAGCTGGATGGAAGGAGGAATTGGAATGACTCCTAAAGGGTACGGGCTTTCTTTTTGTAGTGATAAAAATGTTGTATAACCATATAGCGATGATAGGTGCACAGCCTTGTGAGTATACTAAAAACCATTAAATTGTGCATTTTAAAATGGTGAATGTTATGGTATGTGAACTATATCTAAATTGATACATGTCCATCCAAATACACAAGCAAAAATATTCACAGCAGGTTTATTTGTAATAGTCAAAAACTGGAAACAAGCCACTTGTCCACTGATAGGTAAACAGATAAACAAATTACAGTTCACCCATACATGAAACACTATTCAGCCATAAAAACAATGCTCAACATGGACAACATAGATTTATCTCTAAATCCCTATGTAAATAAAAGAAGCCTTACTAGTGAGAGTGTACATACTGTATGATTCCATTTACATAATTATAAAAAATGGAACCTAATCTCTAGTGACAGAGATTATGTCATTAGTTTTCTGGGGTAAGGGCCAGAGTTGGGAGGTCTGGAGAGAGGAATTAAAACAGGTAAAGAAGAAATTTTTAGGGGTTAGATAAATATATTCATGGTTTTTGATGATATACATATATATTGATTAAAATACACGTATATCATCAAAAAGCATAAAAATATACATATGTATCTGTCAAAAGTTACCTGTCCAGGGGGTTGGTTTGAGCCTCATCCTCATGTGTCATGGTTATGGGTTTGATCCCTAGGTCTCTCTTTCTCTCCAAAATCAATCAATCAATAAAAAATATTTAAAGTTGACAAGTTATATACTTTTATTATATGCAGTTTATTGTTTGTCAATTATATGTCATTAAGCTGTTAAAAATTGTTAGAAGAGAACAAATGTCCCAAATAAGGGGGAGGGGGCAAAATATTTGAACAAATACCTTAAATAATAGACACAGATGTCAAATAGGCACATGAAAATATGTTCAACATCATAAATCATATAAAAATTCAAATTGAAGTCATTAGATAAAACAACAAACACACTTACAAAATTACCCAAAAAAGGAAGAAAGATGAAGAAGACCAAGTAAAGAGCTGAGAAACACAAAACAACTGTAATTTTATTACATTGTTGGTATAAATGCAAATGGTACAGCCACTTCAAAAAACAGTTTGGCGATGTATTATAAAGTTAAATATATACTCATCATACAATTCATATTTTTACTCCTAAATATTTATATCAAAGAAATGGAAGTACAAGTTTACATTAAGATCTGTAGGCTGTTTACAGCAAGCTGAAATCTGGGAATGTGCCAAATGTCTCTCAACTGTGAGTGGATAAGCAAACTGGTATATCCACAAAGTGAACTCCTTAACAATCAAAAGGAACAACTACTAATAAATCCAACAATATAAATGCACTGCAAAAGCATTATGGTAAAGGCAAGAAGCAAGATACCAAAAATTTTAAAAAGCTATATTGCACAATTCCATTAATTCTTGGGAGAAAGAGCCAAGGGTAAAAATATCAGATTAGTGATTAACAGGAGAAGGGATGTTGAGGGAATTGACTATAAAGTAGCACAAGAAAACTTCTTGGGGTGATAAAAATATCCTATATCTTGGATGTGTTGGCAATTAGAAATCTTCATACAATGTCAAAATTCTATAAACTTTATACTTAATAATCTTAATTTTACTGTATGAAGAATATACCTCAATAAATCAGACTTAAAAAATCTATCAGCGACTTTTGATTTTAAAAAACCCTATAAAATAGAGAATCCAAGATGATAGCAGAGTGAATGGTAGGTACATTCCCCTTTGCCCAGTACAAAACTGAGTTACAACTAATATCTAAAACAATCAACCTAAATAACCAACTGAAAACCAATTGAACAGAATGCTTATAACCAAGGATTTACATAAGAAGCCACATGGGGACTGGCAGAAAAGGCAGAGATACAAAACGGGCTGACCCTGCTCACATGGGCAATGGCTGAGATTTTGCAGCAATATCTTAGCTGTAAAGGTTCCTGTTAAGGAGTGTGGGGTCCCAACCTCAGGACAGGTTTCCCAGTCCACAGCACCAGAGCTGGGAAGAGGCATCCACATAACATCTGGTTGTGAAAATTAGTGAGGATTCTGTCCAAAAAGAAGAGACTTGAGCCTACTAGCAATACCAGTGCCCTCTTAAAGGGCCAGTGCACAAAATGTCATTCACAGCCACTCATCTTGTCAGCAGTGGAGAGGGGACAAAGCAGACTAGAGTTGTGTGAAGAGAGACTGGGGGTTGAGGCTCTGGGTAGAGAGCTGAAGGGCCAGCTGCCAGAGTCCCTGTGCTGAGCCCCTCTTTCACATCACAGACAGCATCATTCTTGGATGGAGCACTCATCTCCATGTGGCATCAGCCTGGGGGAATGTGCTAGCCCCATGCTCCAGACGCCCTGTTGCTACACTTTGTGGAACTCAAGTCCTGTGAAGAAGTCAGCTGCTTGGGTCTGAGGTATAGAAGTCCTGGCAGACTTAATGGGTGTCACTGATTGGGTTGTGTGTATCTGGGGTGGACACCATTCCCCCCAACTTTCTATGGGCCTGACAAGTGCCTACCTTCAGAGAAGGTCCACCTTCTCCATCTTCAAACTTCTGATGCCCTAACCATCTCATCTACAGGCAGCCCCACCATGTCCTCCTCAGCCTGGGCTCTCCAAAAAGTCTGAGAATATTGGATAGACTGACTTGTGTGCTCTGGAGTAGGGGCCATCCACTGCACCTGCCAAGAACATGACAGGTACCTCCCACTCACTGGACATTGACAACCCCTACCTACCTCATACCCAGTCACACAGCTCTGCTGAAGTCAGGATCTCTAGGAGGTCCAGGCAGAATTCTGGACAGACTGTATTTTGTGGCTCTAGGACAGTGGCAAATTTTCCTTTGCACACTTGCCAGGAATAGAGTCCTCCCTTCACATACCAAACCTTGGTCTTTTTTTGGTCTGATGAACTCTGCTGGCCTCATTTGTAAGATTCCCTGAGACCCTACCACACCACAAAGGTCTATAGACACCTGGAGGGTATCAGCTAGCATAGGTGCACTCTGAGGCTTTTGTGAGGTAGCCTCAGACCCATCAGTGTCATCTAGTTTGAACCTGTATTAATCTGGTGAACATCACTTGCCCCTACCTGAGAATCTACCTCTTGCAACTTGTTTACTGCCAGGGGCTCTTTTAGTGACTGAGCCTAACAGGAACCTAGCAGGTGGATGAAGACAAAGACAAATCTTTGGGTGCCTTGGGCCTGTTGCTGATTTGTCCCTGAGATTGGTACTGGTTGGTAGAAGCCAGTTTCGGTGCACAGACTGGTCCTTCTCATGCACACCTAGGCCCCACATAAGTAGTGACACACTATGAATCACTTTGTAGCCCCAAAAAAGTTGCCCAGGATGAGTCACACCCAGTGTCTGACATTGACTTGCACCAGAGTTGCTCCCAAGAGACCCCAGAACCAGCACACCCAGTGGCCAGTTTCAGATAAAGACACATTTGGCTTCACAAGCAGCAGTCAAAAAAAGAGATCTTGGCAGGTACAAGACCCTACTGAGGTGAATTACTCTTGGTGTAGTCAGTGCTCACTTCTACACTGTAGTCAGGGTTGATCCTTACAGTTAGCCAGCCTGAGAATCAACCCATGCACAAATTGGCCAAAAGCAATAAACACTCAACTACAGCAAGAGGCTCACAGAACTACAGAAAACACATTCCTGGATCACCCCATTTAAGTGATAAAGGACACTGTACCACCGGTTTCCAAAGGACAACCACTATAGTAGGCCACTCTACCTACTCTACTCTTGTTAGAGTCAGAGACATGGCAGATCTACCTAACACAAAGAAACAAAAATAAAGGGGCAGTCAGAATGGAGAGGCAAAGAAACATGTCCCAAAATAAAGAACAAAAGAAATCTCAAAAAAAGAGGTAGTTAAAATGGAGGCAAGTGATCTATCAGATATAGACTTTAAAATAATGGTTATAAGGATGCTAACTAAGGTAGTGAGAATTTTAGCAGTATGAAAAAGATATAAAAACCATAAAAATATCTAGTTAGAAATAAATAATACAATATCTGAAATGAAGAATATACTAGAAGGAAAAGATGGCAGTTTAGATGAAGCAGAGGACAGAATCAGTGATTTCAAAGACAAGATAGCAGTAAATACCAAATTAGACAAGGAAAAATATAATTAAAAAATAAGAATATTTAAAGGGGTCTTTCAGACACCATGAAGTGCAACAATATCTATATCATAGGGGTACCTGTCAGAGGGATAAAAGACAGAGAAAGAGATTGAAAACTTATTTGGAGAAATAATGACTGAAAACTTTCTTAACCTGGTAAAGAAAAAAGAAAAACAAGTTCAGGAAGCATAAAGAGTGCCAAACAAGATGAACCCAAAGAGGCTCACATCAAAATTAAAATGACAAACTTAAAGACAAAAAGAGAATCTTGAAAGTAATAAGAAGAAAACAGTTACCTTCAAAGAAGCTTTCACAAAACTCCAGCTGATTTCTCAAAAGAAAAATTTCAAGTCAGAATATATAGTCACAAAATATTCAAAGTCATGAAAAACAAGGACCTACCACTAACACTACACCGAGCAAGGCTATCATCACTACTGTTTAACATGGTATTAAAGATAGTAGCCAACACAATTGAAAGAGTGATAAAAATTAGAGATACAAAACTGGAAACCAAGAAGAAAACACAATCAGTATTTGAGAGTGAGTGTTTGATAGTAACCTGGAAAACCCAAAAGAATAAACAATTAAAATACATACTCAAAAAAAAAACCAAGTTGATGGGATATACAGTTAATATAAATAAACACATTATTTCCATATATGTAAATATTAACTACTTAGAAGATATAACAGGAGAAAAATATCCCATTTACAAAAGCAAAACAAAAAGATAAAATACATTAAAAAAGTCAACATGATTTTTGAGGTATCTCCATATTGTTTTCCATGGTGGCTGCACCAATCTGCATTCCCACCAACAGTGCATTAGGGTTCTCCTTTTTCCACATGGTTACTAGCACTTGTTGTTTGTTGATTTATTGATGATAGCCATTCTGACAGGTGTGAGATGATACCTCTTTGTGGGTTTAATTTGCATTCTTTGATGATTAGTGTTGTTGAGCATCTTTTCATATTTCTATTGACCATCTGTATGTCTTCTTTAAAGAAGTGTCTATTCAGGTCCTTTGCCCATTTTTTAATTGGGTTGTTTGGGTTTTTTTTTTTTTGTTTTTGTTTTTTTTTGGTGTTGAGTTTTGTAAGTCTTTTCTGCCTTTCGACCCAGCAGTCCCACTTCTGGGAATATATTTGAAGAAACTCAAGACACTAATTCAAAAGAACATAAACACTCCCATGTCCATGGTAATGTTACTTAAAATTGCCAAGATGTGGAAGCAGCCCAAGTGTCCATCAATAGATTAGTGGATGAACTGACTATGGGACATTTACACAATAGAATACTACTCAGTCATAAAAAATAAGACAATTTTACCCTTTGCAATAGCATGGATGGACCTGGAGAACATTATACTAAGTGAAATAAGCCAGTCAGAAAAAGACAAATACCATATGGTCTTGCTCACATGTGAATCCAATGAACAAACTGCACTAACAAGCAAAATAGAGATAAACTCATAGATGGAGAGCAGGATGACAGGTAAGTAGAGGAAGGGTGGGGTAGGGGGATTGAATGAAAAGGAAGAAGAACTCATGGACATAGGCAACAGTGTGGTGATCGCTGGAGGGGAGGAGGGTATAGTGGAACTAAATGGTAATGGAAAAAAATTAATGTGAGGAATCCATGACATATTATGAAAACTTAAAATTAAGTAAAGCCGGTAAAGTTTAACAAATGAAAAGACATACATATTTTGAATTGGGACATGCAACATTATAAGGATGTCAATTTTATCTGACCTAATTTAAAAAATTTATGTAAATACCATAACTTAAACAGGATAAATTTTAAATGGACCGATATTTAAATATAGAGCATGAAACCATAAAAAACACTCAGAGAAAACATGCAAGGATTCCATTACAGGCTTAAATAAGAAAAAACCTATCTAAATATAAATCAATATTTAAATATTGAAAAATAATTGTTATACTTGACTATATAAAATTAAAAGAAAATTTCAACACAAAATGTACCACTAAACAACACCCAATATAAATATTAACTGGTATTAAAATACTTGCAACAAATATCAAGAAAAGGTGTTTATCACCCATATATATAGAGTTCCTAATTTTTAATAAAATTAAATGAGAATGAGCAAAGTATATACAAAAAAAATAAATTATTTTTAATATATGAAACTACTCATAAGTAAAATGAAATATAAAAACTACATTGAGCCCTGGCTGGCGTAGCTCAGTGGATTGAGTGCGGGCTGTGAACCAAAGCATCGCAGGTTCGATTCCCAGTCAGGGCACATGCCTGGGTTGCAGGCCATGGCCCCCAGCAACCACACATTGATGTTTCTCTCTCTCTCTTTCTCCCTCCCTTCCCTCTCTGAAAATAAATAAATAAAATCTTTAAAAAAAAAACTACATTGAGATACTGTTTTTCCTATTAGATTGTCAAAAATCAAAAATTGTGGCACAGTATGTTCGTGAGGCTGTAGGAAAAGAGTCAGTTTCATACACTGCTGGTGGAGATGTAAATTGTTATAACCCTTAGAGAAGGAAATTTGGTAATATCTATTAAAGTTACAAATGCATATACCTTTGACCCAGCTATTGGACTTCTGGAAAAGTCTCCTAGAGTTATCTTAGGATACCTGAAAAAATTATATACATAAATATATATGGTAAAATTGTTAATAAAAAATTGGTAGCAACCCAAATCTTCCCTCAAAAGGAGACTGGTTTTTCATTTAGTGCTTTTATATCTTCAAAGTGTAAAAAAATAGCCCCTTTCCTAAACCTATAGCAGAGCTGGCTTAGATGTAGGAGATGCTTATATTTTTAACCAGGTTTATCTTTTCTTTAGGGCACGATCACCAATATTGCTTAAGATTTATATTTGTCTACTTTAGTAAAGTTGAACATTTTTAAAAGGTAATTATACAAGTAGGAGGAAATGCACTCATGGCATATTTTTGCCCAGATACTGGTGTTTATGGATACTTCATGAAACCATAATCAGGGCAAAAATACTTCCCACTGACAGCTTTCTAACCTTAGACAAAATACACAGAAGATATAAATAGTGTCCTGAGTTAGGTAGGCTGTGTGAGTTGAGACTATAAAATGATGGAAAATGCTCAAGTTAGATGTATTCTGCATGACTGCATTTACCTCTGCTTCTTTTTAAGAACCCCATGATTTTGGTGAAATTTGTTTGATGTTGGCTTTACTTTGTCTTTTGGTAAACACAGATTCTTCAAAAGCAATTCAGAGAAAAGAAGTGGAGTCTCACTGGGTTGTAGTCAGCACAAATTCTGCCAGGCGGTCCTAGTTTAAGTACAAATCACTTTGTATTAAAAGGCTCACTTTAAGTGGGTCAATCTGTATTAGTTGCACCACTTGAAATACTGAAGGCACACTTTTGTGAATCTAGTGTTTGGAGACTTTTTGGGAACACACTATATTTATATTCTATTAAACTAGGTCAGCTCCTTTGTTGGGACAATCCCAGAGGGAGCTATACATTTCACATAAAGGTAGCAAGAAGTGTTCTAGTGTTTTACTGGTTTTGTATCACAACTCATTCTGCTGAAGTCCAATTGAGTAGCATTCTATGTCCCAGTGAGTAAACAGTGATTCAATCATTTAAAAATATTTCCTTAGTGTCTGGTGTGCTAAACTTCATTGTGCTAGGTGTTATAGGAAATATGAGTTACCGCTGTCAAGAAGACTGCTCTTTGAAAGGGTAGTAAGGTACACAAGTGCATAATTACAAAAAGGGCAGAAAGATGAATTAGACAAAACTGTTAAGTTTGAGGTGCAGACAAGTTACTCAAGAGAAAGTGTCAATGGTAGCTAGAAATGAAGATGTACTTGATGATGCTCTGAAAGGGAGGAGAATGGTCCTGCCATACACATAGCTTTTTTCTAATTAAACAAGTAAATAAGTGAGATGGGATTTCTGATATTTTCAACACACCTTAATATGAAAAATGATTTTTATAATATTCATATAAGTAAAAACATGTGTTAATCACAAGAACAACATCAAAACTATAATGATTAAGTGAAATTTTCATGTAGTGAGTTGTAGATTTCTAGAGTTACAATCTACTCTTTCTTGTGGCATCTAGCTTCACACATTTAGGGAGTAATATTGAATTGTGGTTTAGTTTTTTAATTAGGGCGCTAACAACTTAGCATGTATTAAAAGCAGATAAAATGTCTAAAAATCAGGTTATGGGAAGAATGCCAATTCAAATGAGTTGTTTACCTTTGACAAGAGAAAGTTTAGAGCCCATGTTAGCTATCATTAAACAATCAATATGATTTATTGTTATTCTAAAGACCAGAAATAAGAAAGTCATAATGAATGTTCCAAGGATGCAATTTTCAGCTTATGATGTGAAATAATTGGCCAACAATTTTATCTGTCCAAAAACTGGCCAAGTTATTTTGCTATTTGAAAGTAACCTAAGCAGCAGTGGAATGGCATTTGATCAGTTGCTTAGATGAAATGCTTCTCAAAGTTGAAGGTCACTTGAACAACCTGGAGTGCTGAAAATGATTTTGGTCACTGAATACAATTTGAGTACCAGTGTTACAGAGATTTTTTTCTTCAGTGTGTAGAAGTTTTAAGAGAAATTTAAAATTTCTTCCATATTTATGTCTATTATTTTATCACTTATATTAGTCCCAATGCAGGTATTTGCTAAATACTATGGAGCAAAATGAAAGTCAGGGTCCCTAAGGTAATATAGTAAATTCCAGAAATAAGAGAATCCCTAGCATGTTCAGTGTGCATTAACTTGATCATCAGAAATGTTTCTAGTAGAAGTGTTGTAGAAACAGGCTTAGGGGCAGGCTGAGTTTTCATTGTAAATATCATGTTAAGAACTTTCTGCATCCTGGGGATAATGGTATATCACTTTATATTCTTATTCACCAGTAATATACTCTCAGAATAGTGGGTTGAGCCTACACATGTCTATTTTTTATATAAATAAAAAGTTACAGAATTAGACATTCCAGGGTTGGTATGACACCTCCATGAAGTAACCAGAGATTTAGTCTCCTTCCATGTTTCTATTTACCCTCTTCAAAGTTCATTTCCATGCACAAAATAACCTTAAGATTTAATACAGTTGCTGGATATCCAATAATATCATCACATTTCAGCATTGGAAAGGAAGATAAAGATATTTCTCCCTTTGAAGCAAGCATCTCAGAAGACTCATACAACTGCTGCCTATATCTCCCTGGGAAGAGCTTGGCCACATGACTGAACATTACTGAAAAGGAAGCTTGGAAAGATGGATTTCTGAGCTAAGCACATTGTCTAGGATTTTGTTTCTAAGATATAATAAATGGATTAATGGACAATGGGAGTCATCTAGCAGTCTGTACCACTACTGGTGAGTCAATTACTATCTTTGAATTGAAAGGGGGCACCTGCAAAAGACTCTCTTTGAAAGATAAGTATGAAAATAATAAAGAACAAAATGTTGGTATTGTCTGTAATCAAGATAACTAGTCTTTAGATATAAATAAATCCTGGGGATGTTGTACTAGACTAGAGTAGTGACAGATGGAGTGGAAAGACAAGGCATTATAAGATGGGCATTACAAGGATCTGAATAGTGGAACTCAGTGAAGAGAGCTGGGTAGAGAGAGGGAGAAATCTAGACTTCCAGTGAGGTTTAGATCCAAAAAGCCTTGGGAAAAAGGTGAAATCCACAGCAGAGAAAAGAATGGTGAAATGTTGAAAAAGAAGATAAGTTTTGTTTCAGATATACTGGGTTTGCTGTCATGATGGAACATCCAAGGGGTGGTATGGGAATTTCTAAACCTTTCATGGTTAAAACTGTAGGATTATAGCTCAGAAGATAATCAAGTGTTGAAGGGCATTTCATGTACTCTGCACTTCTACTTGGAAGTCTATTACTCATCTCACACTTTATTTGCTCAAAACAGAATTATCAACCATCTTCACTTTAGTTTGTATGTTAAAGGCACAGAGGATGCTGGCCCGTTTTAATATTCTTCTCAACAAAATACCAGTGCAAAGGCAAATATGCTAAAATGGCTATACTAAAAATGAGGTAGGATAAAACTTAAAAACCAAATATAAATTATTTCCTGTTTTCTACTCTTTGAGAATAGTTCCCTCTCTGAATTTTGAATTATTTTCTATAATTCAGTCTTTGGGTGTCTTCAGATTTAATTAAGTTTTCTGTTTAAAAGAATGATAACCCATAAAAGCAAAGTGTCCCAATTTAGCCATCTTGCATAGCACTCTCCTACTAGAAAAACTCAATTTTTGAAATTCCAATTCTATACCCACCTATTAATTGAAGTGTAGACAAAGTTTCCTGTCTTCTGTTAAGAAACTGATTTTCTCTTCTTGTTATATTCTTATTGCTAGTAGTCAAGTGTTATACAATATTAACCCATCTGAATCTGCCTTCAAGTGGTTAATAAAAGATCCTAGAGCACAGCCTTGCTCTTAACCTGACCTGCATTTTCTTTAATCGGATTGGATTTTCCCTTTCCTTCTTTTGTTTCTCTAACACCAACCAGAGAAAGAAACCAACTGAATTCCTGGGATATATTAATTACAACATGTTTCTGCTGACTATGATTTGGTTTTCCATTGTGGCCATGTCACCTTTCAATCATCTTATAACACAAAATATTTTATGGCGTAACTCTTTCATAGTTTCTCATTTGCATTAACCAAGGAGAGGACAACTTACACCATGTTGGCAAGGAAACTCCTATGATGTCAAGTCATGACACAGACTCTTCCATTTCCATATTTGTAAAACTGCCAGGAGTATGGGACAACCCACAGGCACCTGGGTAATGATAGACATATTGCTTAGGTGAGCTGTGGCCTTCTTGGGAGAGATTGAAATTTGTTATCAAACAAGAAAGCTGGGAATGTTTTCAAAAATCTAAAAACACAAGAGAGAGGACTTCCAATCAAGATGGTGGTGTATGTAAACACAGCTCACCTTCTCCCACAACCACAGAAATAATTACAGCTAAACTACAAAGCAACTATCACCCAAAATCATCAGGAAATTGAGCTGTATAGAAATCTGACACCAAAGAATTAAAGATGTCACACTCTTTCAGATGCGTAGGTGGGGAAAGATGTGGAAATGTGGAATGGGCAGTCCCATGGTTGTATGTGGTGGATAAAAGTTGGGAGGGGTATCTCACAAGTGAGGAATCTCAGCCCCACAACAGACCATACAGCCCAGAGTTCCAATGCCAGGAAAATGAATTCCCATAACTTCTGGTTGTGAAAACCTGTGAGGGTTAAATCATGGAAGAAACTTCAGGTTTCTCAGGCATCTCCTCTTAAAAGGTCCCCAACAGAATTGGGACTTACACAGACTCACTCCCGCTGGGCTCCAGCACCAGGGCAGCAGTTAGAAGGATACCAGTGGCATACAGGGAGAAACTGAAGTGTCCAGCATCAGGGTGAGGCTCTAAAGACAGATTCCTCCTGGACAAAACTCCAGAGGCCAGGCAGCAGCCATTGTCCCTTTTCTGAGCCCTTCCGCACACAGAGCCACAGAGTAGTTACACCATATCAGAGACTCCAACAACCTGGTTCACAGGGGTTGCACTTCCCACGTGATTACCGAAGGCTCTGATCCATCTAAGTTATAGGTGCACTTTTCTACATTAGGCCACATTACTTAGACAGGGAGTCAAAGCAGCTCTACCTAATACACAGAAACAAACACAGGGAGGCTGCCAAAATGAGGAGACAAAGAAACATGTCCCAAATGAAAGAACAAAACAAACTCCAGAAAAAGAACAAAACAAAATGGAGATAAGCAATCTATCATGTGCAGAGTCCAAAACACTGGATGCTCAAGGAACTCATTAGGTACTTCAACAACATAAAAAAAGACCCAGGTCAAAATGAAGGTTACACTAAGTATAATAAAGAAAAATTTACAGGAAATCAATAGTGGAGTGTATGAAGGTGAGAATCAAATCAATGATTTGGAACACAAGAAAGAAAAAAATCAATCAGAACAGTAAGAAGAAAAAAGAATCCCCCCCAAAAAATGAGGACTGTAAGGAGCCTCTGGGACAACTTCAAATGTACCAACATATTAATCATAGGGGTGCCAGAAGGAGAACAGAAAGAGTAAGAAATTGTAAACTTACTGGAAAAAATAATGAAAGAAAATTACCCTAACTTGGTGAAGACATTAAATATATAAGTCCAAGAAGCACAGAGAAGTCTTAAACAAGACTCTTCATCCTCAGAGAGGACCACAGCAAGACACATCATAATTAAAATGCCAAAGGTTAAAGACGAAGAGAGGATCTTAAAAGCAGCAAGAGAAAAGCAGAGTATTATCTACAAAGGAGTTCCCATAAGACTGTCAGCTGATTTCTCAAAAGAAAGTTTGCAGGCTAGAAGGGACTGTCAAGAAGTATTCAAAGTAATGAAAAGCAAGGACCTACAATGTACGTTACTCTATCCAGCAAAGCTATCATTTAGAATGGAAGGGCAGATGAAGTGCTTCCCAGACAAGGTTCATCATTACTAAGCCCTTATTATATGAAACGTTACAGGGATTTATTTCAGAAAAAGAAGATCAAAACTATGAACATTAAATGGCAACAAGTTCACAACTATCAAAATTTGAATCTAAAAAGCAAACTAAGCAAACAACTAGAAGAGATACAGAATCATATATATGGAGATCATTTGGATGGTTACCAGTCTGGAGGGGGAAGGAGGTGAATAGGGGAAAAGGTCCAGGAACATACACATTGCTAGGTACAGAATAGGCAGGGAGATGTTAAGGACAATATAGGAAATGGAGTAGCCAAAGAACTTTTATGTGTGACCCATGGACATGAACTAACGGGGGATTGCCAGAGGGAATAGGGAGTACTGGGTGGAGGGGGGCAAAGGGTGAAACAGGGACAACTGTAATAGCATAATCAATAAAATATATTTAAAAAATAAAAATACAAGAGAACTCTCTTATTAATAACATCATACTGGTGCACAGAAATTGTAGTTAACAGCATACTCTTATGTGACACTCCTCACTGTCTTTTAAGATTGGCATGATGAGTACTATATTCACTTTATAGATGAGAACAGGATACTAAGAGAGCACAGTGACTTGTTCAAGGCCATGCAGTTAATACTGTCACAGACTGAGAAAAGTCTTACTTTCTTTTCACTGTCTTTTCATTTCTGTCTAGTGAAACCAGATGGTACAGTGGAAACTGTTTTGTGCTGATGTTGTTAAATGCATTAGATCCACAAAATTGAATTGCGTATTTGAATTTACTCTATTTTTTTCTCCCACCCATACAAACAGCATTCCCTCCTTTCCCCCAAACACCTTCATTGTATTCTAAGACTTTATCAAACTACTTCCACTCCCTAGGTGGACAATGCTGTTTATATATGGCTACAACTCCTTCCTCCCCATCCCTATCTCATCTACCTGTTTTGAAGCCTACTGTGTTTCTTTTTCTGTGTTATAAAATGTGTTGCTCATTTCTCATAACTCAATGTTTAATCATGTATTTATATTAAAAATATGGTGAATCTAAAGAGCTAGTACAGGGTCTAGGACATTATGCATGGTCAATAAAAGCTATTATAGTGATGATGAGGATACAGATGAGGATGAGGATGATATCTTTCTTATTATTCTTTTAACTAAAACATAAAAGATATTTTCTTTGTATATAGCACAATATATACACATAGTAAGGCATCATTAGATATTTTAATTTAGTTAATAGGTTACCCATACAGGTGTTATAAAGATAGTAACAGAGACAACATTTGTATTTGTTTACAATGGTAAATGGAGAGGTGAATGTAAATAATTGTAGCAATGATAATTTTAAAGTAATGTAGCTGAATTACAAAGATATGGAAATTATGAGTTTGGTATGACCTTAGGGAGCATCTAGTTCAATTGTTCTCAAAGCATGGGCTCTCTACCTGGGAACTTGTTAGAAATGCAAATTTGCAGTCCCACTGAAGATTCTCTGAGACAGAAATTCTGGGGTTGGGGCCAGAAATCTGTGGTTTTCCAAGCCTTTCAGGTAATTCCAATGCACAATAAAGTCTGAGGACAACTGATCAAATCTGATCATCTAATGTGACAGATGAGAGAATAAGGTGCAGAGAGGTTAAATGAGTAGGTCAAGATCACAGAGTTAGTTAATGGCAAAAGAAACACTAGAATTGTAATCTCATAACTACTTGACCTTAATATTTCTCTCCATTGCTTTTTATATTTTTATTTTTAATTATTTTTAATACTCCTTTGGGGAATGGTTATTGATGGGTAAGTGACAGAAAGTGAAAGACAGAGACATTGATGTGAGAGAGACACATTGATCTGTAGTGTCCCATATGCCCATGACTGGGGATCAAACCTGCAACCTAGATATATGCCCTGACTGGGAATCAAACCCACCAACTTTTGGTGTATGGGATGACAATCCAACCAATTGAGCAACTCTTTTAATATTCTTCTTTACCCAATTTATAGTAAAAGAATTCTGTCATAATTTTTGCTGCAGGTAGCAGTGCTTGCTAAAGTATCAGATATTTTAATTTAGTTAATAGGTTATCCATATACGTGTTATAAAGATAGTAACAGAGACAACATTTATATTGTCTTTCACACCAGAGAAACAGAATATATTTTGGGCTTACTCTCTTACTCTCTGTATAGCTAGCTATCTGTGGCAGCCTTCAAGAGAAAACCTGCTGTGACTAGAAAATTGGTCGCACCTCAAGTTGCAGTGCCTTTTGGGTCTCTCTCATTGTTAAAGCCAAAACATGTGCTGATGACTAAAAAAAAACATGGGTAGTAGAGCCTGATAATTTATTCCAAGTATGAGATTTCTCTACTGCCAATCTTTCCTTTGTAGCTCCTTTTAGGATGGCTGAGCCCCTCAGAGCTGCTTGGCAGTCTAAGGCTGGATTCTCCTTTCCCTGTGCTTTTACAGGTATCAGACCTCCACTATAGTCCAAAGGTGTTTGTACTTATGTCTGCTCCCTCTTCTTTTTTGTTTTCCTTCAATTTCTTCCACTTTTAACTCTCCTTTGCATCTGGTTCCATGATGACCTGAACTGACACATTATTCCCCTTAAGCCTCAGTTTTCAGAGAGTAGAATAAGGTTATAAGAGCCCATCTTTAACCAGAATTGGGAAATGATAAATGGTTTATAGTAAAACCAACTTATCTTACTATTAGTATTTTACTATTAGTAAGATTATCAACATCTCAAGGTTATCATGCTTAAGTAAAGACATTAACATAAATGTCTGTGGCAGAAACATCTGTTGCTATGGAATACATAGGTGATCACTCATGTTTCCAGACCAAGTAGAACAACATGACAAATTCTGGCCAGTGCAGAGGTGATGTATTTTCAATTCAGGCCAAAACACAAGAGAATTAATGTCTTCTAAGGAGGGCACAGCAAACTTCAAAAGCAAGTGTTAAGACGATAGAGTTTTCATCTGCTTGTGATCTGTAATTCACAATGAATAAGTCATGAAACAAAACATTAATAATCTACAAAAATTGTGTTAAGCACTGAGATTTGGGGATTAATTTGTCACTATCACTTAAACTATCCTATTCTGACTAAAACAATATATAGTTTTTTAATATAGCATCATGAAGGGCTTCATCTGTCTGCTTCTCCATTTTCACCCAGGGAAGTGGCAGGACCTCAGCTGTGCTCTGGTAGGCCCAGCAGGGCATGCAAGAGACCTAGGGGCCATGACAGTGGATGAGTAGAGTTGACATTTCCATACTGGGGCTTGGGCTGCCTCTCCTCCAGGACCCTCCTTCTAGGACCGTGTGTGGCACTATGGATGATCCAGAACAGCTCTCTTGGTGTGGAGATCAAGGAGATCACACTACTATATCCCACAAGACACCTACTACATAATGCCACACCAGGAAGACTGGGAGTCATACAGACCTATCTAATACATATAAACATATGCAAAGAAACAGACAAAATGAAGAAACAGACCCCAAATGAAAGAAATGAGAAATTTCCAGAAAAAGAGCTAAATAAAATGGAGGAAAGCAATCTATCATACATAGAGTTTAAAGTAATGTTATAATGATGCTCAAGGAACTTAGAACTACAACAGCATGAAGAAGAACATAGAAACCATGAGAAATAATCTGTTGGAACTAAAGAATACCATATCTGAAATCAAGAATATACAGAAGAAATAAAACATGGGTTAGATGAAGCAGGGGATCATACCAGTGATTTGGAAGATGAGGTACAAAAACATATTCAATCAGAGCAGTCAAGGGAGAGGGGGAGAGAGAGAGAGAGAGAGAGAGAGAGAGAGAGAGAGAGAGAGAGAGAGAGATAGTTTAGGAAACTTTGGGATGACATACAGTGTAATAACATCTACATCCCAAGGGTACCAGAAGGAGAAAAGAGACAGCAAGGGTTCAAGAATAATTTTAATAAATAATGACTGAAACTTTCCTAACCTGTTAAAGGAAAAAGACACCAAGTCCAGGAAGCAGAGATGCCCCAAACAACTTATACCATATACAAGAATAAATTCAAAATGGATAAAATACTTAAAAGCAAAGAGGTCCACACCAGGACACATCATAATTAATATGGCAAAGGTTAAAGACAAAGAGAAAATTGTAAAAACAGCAAGAGAAAATCAGACAAATACCTACAAGGGAGCTCCAATGGTCCTGTCAGCTGATTTCTTAATAGAAATATTTCATGCTAGAAGTGATTGGGATGAAATAAATATTCAAAGTGATGAAAAGCCAAGACCTGCAATGAAGACTACTTTACCCAGCAAGGCTATCATTTATAGTGGAAGGAGAAATAAAGAGCTTCCCAGACAAGAAAAAGCTAAATGAATTTGTTACCACCAAACTAGTATTACAGAAATGTTCAAAGACCTACTATAAGTAGTCCTACCTTTGCAACAGCATGAACAGAGCTGGAGGGTATTATGCTAAGTGAAATAAGCCAGGCAGTGAAAGAAAAATAACATATGATATCACTTATAAGTGGAACCTAATCAACAAAACAAACAAGCAAGCAAAATATAACCAGAGACACTGAAATAAAGAACAACTGACAATAACTAGAGGGGAGGGGAAAGGATAATGGGGAAAAATAGGAGTTTTGTCAAGGATCATATATGAAGGACATATGAACAAAGCCAAAGGGGGGTAAGATCTAGGGTGGGAGGTGGGGATGGGTGGGACAGGAGGACTGGTGGGGGGGGAAATGGAGACAACTGTACTTGAACAACAATAAAAATAAAAGTACCAGAGGAAGAAAAATTAAAAAGGGACAAAGTTGAAAGAATAAAATGGCAATAAATACATACCCATCAAGAATCACTTTAAATATAAAGGGCTTAAACACTCCAATCAAAATACAGAACATAGCCAAATGGATAAGAGAGGAAGATCCATATATGTATGGATCCATATATATATGTATATATATATTGCCTATGAGAGACACCTCGAAATGAAAGAAACACACAGACTAAAAGTAAAGGAATGGAAAAAGTTATTTCATGCAAATGGAAATGAAAAAAAGTGGGATAGCAAAACAAATATCTGACAAAACAGACTTTAAAAAAAGACTATCTAATAAGGGACAAAGAAAGGCACTACATAATGATTAAAGGAACAACCCAAGCGGATATAACTCTGGTAAAGATTTATGCACCTAACATAAGAGCACCTAAATATATAAAACAAATCATGATACACATAAGGGACAGATTGACGGCAATACAGTCATAGTAGGGGATTTTAACATAAACGGAGAGGTCTTGCAGATAGAAAATCAATAAAGAAATGGTGACCTTAAATGAAACACCAGACCAGATGGTTTTGATTGATACATTTAGAGGATTTCACCCCAAAGTAGCAGAATATGTATTCTTTTCAAGTGAACATGGATTATTATCTATTATAAACTACATTAGGACAAAAAACAGTCTCAATAAGCTTATTAAGATTGAAATCATGTCAAGAATTCTCTCTGACCATAACAGTATGAAACAAGAGATCAACCACAGGAAAAAAATGAAAAAATACTGAAAGTCATGGAATTAAAATACCATGTTGCTCCACAATGAATGGGTTAACAAGGAAATTAAGAAAGAAGGAAAAAGTTATATTGAAAAAATTAAAATAAGAATAAAATAACCCCAAATCTAAAGCAGTCCTAAGAAAAAAATTCATTGTATTACAAACCTGTCTCAGGAAACAAGAAAAAAAATAAATAAACAATCTAACTTCACATTTAGAGAAACTGAGAAAAAAAAAAAACCCAATGTGAGTAGAAGGAAGAAAATAAGAAAGCTCAAATCTTGAAATTAAAAAAAAAATAGAATTTAAAAAACAATACAGAAGATCAGTGAAACCAAGAGCTGGTTCTTTGAACAAGATTGACAAATCTTTCAGCAGACTCATCAAGAAAAAGCAAGAAGACCCAAATAAATATAGTCAGGAAAAAAAAAAAGAGAGAGAAGGACCATCTGACACCAAAGGAATAAAAAGTATTGTAAAAATATATTACAAACAACTATATGCCAATAAATTTCACATTCTGGAAGAAATGGGTTAATTTGTGGAAACATAGAGACTTCCAAAATTGAATGAAGAAGAATCAGAAAATCTTAATAGACAGATTATAACTAGTGATATTGAAGCAGTAATCAAAAAGCACAATAAATAAAAGTCCTCAAACCAGATGGTTTTAGAGTTGAATTTTATGAAACACTGAAAGAAAAACTAACACCTATTCTTTTCAAACTATTCCAAAATATTCAAGAAGAAAAAATTTCCAAGCCCATTTTATGAGGCCAGCATTATCATAACTTCAAAACCAGATAAAGACACTACAAAAATAAAATAAAATAATTGGTCAACAACCCTGATGAAAATAGATGATAAAATCCTCAACAAAGTATTAGCAAACATGATCCAACAATACATTTAAAAGACTATACATAATGATCAAATGGGACTGATTCTGGAAATGCAAGATTGGTACAATATCCAAAAATCAATTTGCATGATACAGCACAGAAACAAAATGAAAGATAAAATACACATGATCATGTCAATAGATGAAGAAAAAGCATTTGACAAAATTCAGCACCCATGTCTGATTAAAAACTCTCAGTAAAGTGGTAATAAAGGGAACATGCTTCAACATGATAAAGGCCATGACTCTGACTCTGGCAAACTCAGAGTCAACATCATACTCAATGGGCAAGAACTAAAAGCATTTCTTTTAAGATCAGGGACAAGATAGTGCTGTCTCTTTTCATGACTCTTATTCAACATAGTACTGAAGTCCTAGCCACAGCAATCAGATAAGAAGAAGAAATAAAAGGCATGCAAATTGGAAAGGAGGAAGTAAAACTCTCATTATTTGCAGATGACATGATGTTGTATGTAGAAAACCATAAAGACTGCAACAAAATGCTAACAGATCTAATAAACAAATTCTTCACAGTAGGATACAAAATTAATATTCATAAATTGACCATGTTTCTTTACACTAATGATGAACTATCAGAAAGAAAAACTAAGAAAACAATTGCATTTACTATTACAAAAAATAATAAGGTACCTAGGAATAAATATAACCAAATAGGTAAAAACAAACAAACAACAACAACAAAAAAAACCCTGTACTTGGAAAACTATGCAATACTAAAGAAAAATTTAGGAAGGTACAATTAAGTGGAAGCACATACCATGTTCATGGATTGGAAGAATTAACATCATTGTAATGTCCATACTACCAAGAGCAATCTGTAGATTTAATGCAATTCCTATTAAAACACACGTGGCATATTTTACAGATCTAGAAAAAGTATTACAAAAATTTATATGGAACATAAAAAGACCCTGAATAGCTTCAGCAATTTTGAAAAAGAAAACAAAGTTGAGGGGTCACAATATCTGACATCAAACTATACTGTAAAGTCACTGTAATCGTAACAGTCTAGTACTGGCATAAGAACAGGCATATAGATAACTGGAACAGAACAGAGAACCCTGAAATAAACCCATGCTTTTATGATCTATTAATATTTGACAAAGGAGGCAAAAGCATACAATGGAGTAAAGACAGTCTCCTCAAAAAATGGTGTTTGGAAAATTAAACAGATACATGCAAAAAATAAAACTAGACCTCCAACTTACACCATACACAAGAATAAACTCAAAATGGATAAAATACTTAAATGCAAGTCATGAAACCATAAAAGTCCTAGAAAAAAACATAGGCAGTAAAATATCAGACATCTCTTATAGCAACATTTTTGCTAATATGTTCCCTAGGGCAATAGAAATAAAGGAAAAAATAAACAAATGGGACTACATCAACTTAAAATTCTGCACAGCAGAAGTAACCATCTACAAAAATAAAAAAGGAACTAACTGTATGGGAAAACATATTTGCCAATGACACATCTGTTAAGGGGTTAATTTCCAAAATACATAAAAAACTTACACATCCCAACACCAAAAAAGCACTAATTCAATTGAAAATGAGCAAAAGACCTGAATAGATACTTCTCTAAAGAGGACATACAGGTGGCCAAAAGACATATGAAAAAGGCTCAACATCACTGATCACCAGAGAGATGCAAATTAAAAACAAAAAACTATCACCTCATAACTGCCAGAATGGCTATCATCAATCAATCAACAAACAAGTGCTAGCACGATGTGAAGAAAGGGGAACCCTAGTACACTGCTGGTTGGAATGCAGACTGGTGTAGCCACTGTGCAAAAGAGTATAAAGTTTTCCCAAAAGTATAAATTGGATCTGCCTTTTGTCCCAGTGATTACATTTCTGGTAATATAGTCTAAGAATCCTGTGTTCATAGCAGCGCTATTTACAATAGCTGAGATCTGGAAACAGTCCAAGTACCACTTAGACAATGAAATACTATGCAGCCACAAAAAAGGAAATCTTATCTTTTGTGGCAGCATGGATGGACCTGGAGATTATTATGCTAAGTGAAATAAACCAGAGAAAGACAAAAACCATATTTTACTTAGATAGTAATCTAATGAACAAAATAAACTGACAAACAAAATAGAAACAAACGTGTGGACACATGGAACAGACTGACAGCTGTCAGAGGGGAAAGAGGAGGACTGGATGACAGAAGTGAAGAGATTAACTGAAGAACATATGTGCATGACCCATAGACACAGACAACAGTGTGGTGAAGGCCAGAGGGAAGGGTAGGTGCGGGGGCTGGGTGGAGGCAGGCAACAGAGGGGGAAATGGGATAACAGTGTCACCAATAAAAATTAAGAAAAAATACAGCACCATGAAAATATTAAACAATTTCATTTCAACCACTCACTTTCTAGCATTATTTTAATTATACTTGAGAGAGGATTGCATTATTACAGAGTAAGAATGAAAATTATAATTTAAAGTCAAAGGAAAACAAAACTAGATTTAGGAAAAATTATTAAATTTAAGATAAGAAAAATCAGTCATTTTGTGGGGGGCATCTTATTTGAAAATTATTAATTGAAAAAATATCCTAGCATTTTACTTAAAAAAAATCTAGAGTATGAATAAATTAGATATAGCCATAGTCTCTCTGAGCTTTATAATCTAATTACATAGTAGAAGGTAGTTTGCCCCACATTAATTTACTAGAGTAAAATAATCAGTATTATTAAAATAAGGAATTTTAATTATGTTTTCATCTTTTTTAATTCACTCAACTTTGAATGGGCCACTTCTAAAGTGTGCTAGTTTCTGTATAACTCGACCTGTATACACTGGCGGCAGCCCAGTTGAAGCTATAAAAAGGACCAGCTGGTTTTGGCCTTTTCAATAGTTGGTTTGTTGTTTAGCTGGAAATTCTGCTCTTTTTTTGTTCTTAGAACACAACCAACCTGCAGGAGGGACTTGCAATAGCCAGTCAGTCCGAACAGGCAATAATGGAAAAGTCAAAACAGGCGAAGGGCCAGATTTCATGGCCTGGATAGCATTTGAAGTGTCACCTCCTCATTGCCGTCAGATAAATGGCAAGAGACAGACTGGTCCACACTGTCTCTCCAGGGATAAGATTTCAATCAGAAATATATTGAAGGGAGCCAACATCTTATATTTGAAAGCAGAGAAGTGAATTTTTCTATGCTTGTTTGAAGACAGGATCAAAACTTATAAAACTTGGAGCTTCGCAGTGGCATAACCTAGAAAAGCAGTTTATAACTACCTTTCGGCCTTCATAACTTAACAATGGAAAAGGTAATACTACAATAGATTACTCACTGTGTGATTTGCCATAATGTAAGAAATAAACAACACTTACCCTTATGCCAAAAGTGGAGAAAGAGTGAGTTCAAGGGCTCAGAGCAGACTTCACTAAATCAATATCTAACTAAAACAGAGAGGTAGAAACAACTTTTACACAGTGAAATGGCTGTAGAATGGGGCATTGTCAATCCACTCCTTTTTAAGTAATAAGTCCGCTCGATCTTTTTCTTTTGAAAACAGATCCATTAACATGTGTAGCATCTTGTCTGCATACAGATTCCACATTCATAAAACAGAAGTAACAATCTCAATTTGGATGATTGTTATCATTCAATGAGGTCATTTTGGCACATTGCAGACCTTGAGCAAATACTCGTATTTGCCAACCTGCCTCACGTGGTGTCTATACAAAGTGCATCAAATACATTTTGTAGCGACATAAATCTTGTCATTATGAGCTTAAGTCTCCCGTGTTTTGATGGTTGTGCAAATGGCAGTAAGTCAGATTTCGCCAGAGGTTTTTTGTTGTTGTTGTTGTTTTATGGTTAGTGTCAAGTAGTGGCTTGGTTTTTACCTCTGTCTTACATCGCAGCTCTTGAGGGAAGATTCTCTGCCTTCAATAAGGCAGTCTATGAGTTTGTTACTCTTCCATGGCTAAAAACAGTGCTCTCTTTACAGAGAATGCTTAAGAAAGTAAATTTGCCATCATGTCTCCTCCAAAATATCCCCCTAACATGGAATTTATAGGACTATTAAGCTAAGAGAAAGCTAGGATTATGTCTCCCCTGGGGTATTGGATACTGCCCCTGATGTCCTACTTTAAAAGCATCACAAGTGTAGAAGTTTTAGGTTTAACAGGCCTAAAGTGATTACATAATAAAAGCTTGAACAGCTGTATCTATGAATAATACTTAAAAGTATTTTGGTATAAATGTTACTTTGATGAGAGCACTTTTTTTTTTTTGGACTGGAAATGACCAATTCTAAACTAAAGTGAATGGAATTTTTTTCCCTTCTGAAAACACAATACAGATAGAACTGAGCGGCATCTAAGGGACAGATAAAGATACCAAAATAGGGAAGTACTCAGGGAGAACAAGCCATTGCCAGAATTAAAAGTAATTGGTAGCAAACACTTCTCAGTGCACATTAGACATTTCTATACAACTACTATTAAGCCTTGTTATTTTATGTAAATGTTCAGCAGTTGCATCACATAGATGGAAAGGGGTTATTTTTGCATATTTTTATGAGCATTGACAGGTACACCAAGTGCAAATTGCCTAGGGCAAAAACAATGCCATGTGAGGAATCTGAATAATGGTGATTCCCACAGATGGATTTCACCTTCCCAGAATCTCTATCACTTCCCAAAAATAAGAGCCTTTAATATGAACAATAGGTAATTTCTTCATCTAGTTGAAGTGTAAGTAAAAGTAGTTTTAAAGAACTTTACTACATTAATTGATTTGTCATATACAATGTAGGCAAAAATATTATTTACTATGTGATAGAGTTTCTTTCAAGGTATACATATCCTCTAGTTTCTGTTTCTAATATGACTGCCCAAACACCACTAAAGACCCTCTGAAACCATCATGGAATTTGCTAGGCAATTCTACAAACTTGCCACAGCATTCCAATGCTTTTGCATCCATATTTAGCAGGAGGATGAATTTGAAATTCACATCAAATATCTGTTGGTTATTTATCAGATATTTACTGAGTAGTGTCTAGGTGCCAGACATTGACCTCGATATTGGTCACACTGCTTTACGACATCTAAAAATGTTCATTATTAAACTTAGAGAAAATTGTATGAGGCTGTATTCTACAGTATGAATTAGTAAATTTCATTTGTTCTCTCTCTTTTTTTATCTCATATTTTTACTTTTCTAAAGCTGTATTTAAATTTTTTTAATGCTAGAGATAGCCACATACTCATAATCATTCCTATCCCCATGCTAAGGCCAAAGTAGGGAACTCCCTCAGTAACAGTAGCTCTTCTACACTGTGCTGGACATGTTCAAACACACAGTGAGTTACCAACCAGATGATAAGAAAATCTAAAACCATATTCTATGATGCCTGGTAAAAGCAATTAGAGATATTTCACCCAGGAAAATAAATGCTCCTCATAGCTGTTTTAAACATTTGAAGGGGTGTGGACTAGAAGAAAGATTCAGATATGTTCTAAATGATGCCAAAAACTAAACCTAGAGTAAGAGCTGAAAACTATATTGAAATATATCTGCTACTATAAGACCTATGTAATAGCAATAGCAAAGATAGAATTGGTTACTTAAAGGCAATGAGTTTAAGAATAGAGTAGGAATTTAGAAAAAAAAATGGTATAGGACAATTTCAAACATCAGGTTGGGGCCAGGGTTATAAATCCATTCCAGTTATGATAGACAATAATTCTAAGGAAATAAAATGACACTCAGGGGCAACACATATAACAAGTTCATCTGAATCACAAGAGATAAAAAATTATAAAATTTAAAGAAGATCCATAGAGTTATAGACAGGTTTCCTGATAGAGAAGGTCAATGTCACACAAAGAGGACTTATGTCCCTTGTGCATTGGAATTGAGTAGCTGGGCTCTGACACTGTGTAAAGAGCAACTGGATACTGAGAAAGAGACATACAGTGGTCCAAATAGTATACAATCTCAACACATTAATATTTCTGTTAATTTAACCAAGAATGTTATGGCATATGTGTCATTAGGAATGACAGAAATTATTACTAACATGAGATTAGACTCTTCTTGAAATATCAATAGAAGCATAATAATTCCTTTCTAAAATAGGTGACATTGATGCTATATAATCCACACTCTAAGGGGAATACCATACAGAGTTACAGGCTAGATTATTATTTCTATATTGATTTTCCCTTAGGAGTTTTTCATTAGTTGTTAAGTCTATTACTTTTACTCAATCCTGAGTACAATATTAAGATTCTGTTGTGGTTTTTTTTTTTTTTTTTGAGGAAGTGGAGAACTGTGGAGTGACTGTGTCTGGCTTTCCTTTTACTTATCATTGCTGACAGATGTAAATTGATTAGCCAAATAAATGGGTAAATGAGCTGTAAATAATGCCCAGTGTTGGGGAGAAGGTGCTTCTTCTGTCTCATCTTCACAGTGTTGCTCAGGGCTACCTTTTCTTTTCACCTATGTAAGTGCAGTGTGAGTTCTGTGTTCCAGGATTCACAAACACCTTAAGAAGTTACACATAGTAAGAGGATATTTTATTACCCTCATTATTCCCATTCTGTAATGATTCAAGCAACATCAAGAACTCATTATAATGCTGTCCTTAAGGTAAAGCTGATATCAAGCAAAGTGACAAATTCCTTACTTTTGAGCTCTTAAGTACATTTGGGTAGATCTAGAGAAGAAAAAAAATCTTGAAAGCCACATCTTTTATACACGAACTAAGTATTTTAAATACAAAAAGATTATTTGATTTGACTTCTTTGGCTTTAAATGTGGAAGAGCTAAGGCAGTGTAACAAGAACAGATGGGTCATGCAAGTGGAGAAATGGAAACTGTAGGAAAGAATCAAAAGGAAATGCTAGAAATTAAAAACATTGTAAGAGAAATGAAGAATACCTTTCTGGGCTCATCAGAAGGCCACAGAAACAGTAATCTTGGTGATATAACAGTACTTCAAATTTCAGAAACTAAAGTGTAAAGTGAAAAAGAAATGAAAAAGGTAGAAAGACTATCCCAGAATCATGGAATGATTACAAAAGGTGAAACATAAATATAGTGAGGCTAACAGGCAAAAAAGAAAGAAAGGAAAAGATGAAATAACTTTTCAAAATTAGTAACACACCAAAACCATATTTAGAAAATTCAGAGAACACCAACCATGAAAAGTATTTTAAAAATCTACATCTTGGCATATCATATTCAAATTGCAAAAAATCAAAGACAGAGAAAATCTTGCAAGATGCCAAAGGGAGCAGACACTTCACTTAGTGAGGAGAAAAGGTTAAAAAAAATTATATCAGACCTCTCTTCAAAAACCATGAAAGCAAGAGAGTGTAATGAAATGTTTAAAGTGTTAAAAGACAGAAACAAACAAACAAACTAGAATTCTTCATCCAGAGAAGTTATTCTTCAAAATAAAGGAGAAATAAAGACTTTCTCGGACAAAAAAAAAAAAAAGAGAATTTATTGCTAGTAGATCTGCCTTGTAAGATGTTAAAAGAAATTCTTCAGAGAAGGAAAATGATGGAGTCAGAAACTTAACCACATAAAGAAGAGAAGTACATTAGGGAAAGAATAAATGAAGGTAAAATAAAATCCTCCATTTTTCTTATTGTTAATTGATTCAACAGAAGGTAACATTAGTGGCAATGTGTTCAGAGGTTATAGTTTAGGGATAAGTGGTATAAATGACAGCAATGCTATAAGAAATGGGGAGGAAAAAGTGGGAATACTCTATTATCACGTATATGCACTACTAATCAAGGGGTAGAGTATTATTTTAAAGTGAACTTGAATTATTTATAAGTGCATGTTGCAAACATGAGGTTCACCACTAAAAACAAAGAAGTGAAAATGTATAGTACATATACACTCCATAAGCTAGAGTGTAAGAAAGACTGTGTAATGATACTACAACTCATCAAATGAGAATGGAGTTTGGTCAAAAAAGAAGACAGAATGAATTAACAGGGGTATTCTTCAGTCCCTGAGAAGTGGCCCATGTCCCACAGTGGCTGAAGATAACAGGGACAGTAGAACTCCTCATAGAAATACCAGGCAAGCTGAGAGGATTCCAGAATGGCACCAATCATTTCCTAGTTTGCCCTATGCAGCCTGGAAGACTGCAATCTTAGAGAAATTCAAGGTCCCATGTGGCATTTGAGTAAAGGAGTAGCAGCTGCTGCAGGGAATCAACAGGTAGATTTGAAGGCAACGTTATGTTCCTCACACCAAAGGTGCTGGGTGTTTAGAGCTTCCCAAGAGGAGCTTCACAGTTGGAGTGAGGAGGTCACAAGTGCATGGTATTTTTAACTGGAAGCCATCAAGAGACTGTGATCATAAGCTGTAAATTTGGCTGATGACTTCTGCTAGACTTTAGTTTTTGTTTCCTCCCAAATCCAGTATAAGGTCTTGCTCCACTTAGTGATCTCCATCTGTGTCTCCTTTCAGCTTTTAATAGCCTAATCTTCCTCACAATTCCCAAGACTAACTGAGAGTTGAGAGGCTTTTATTAGTATGGCTTATTTCTGAGTAGAGATTCAGAGAGTTCACAGGCCACCTGGTCCATGGATCGGCTGGGTCAGCTCAGTGGACTCCTGGCCTGACCTGGTGAGGCTGGACACAGGACCTCTGGGCTGAGCATGTTTCTGTCTGGGGAGGCTCCCCTGGTGCACAGCAGCTGCCCTGAGAATAGGTTGTTGTCATGACCCAAAAAATAGTTGATTCTGCCTTGTTTGATAATAGATATCAAATAAAAACTATTCTGTAATCAATCTTTGTTAAGATGAAATTATAGGTACAAAAATAACATAGTTAAAGGTCAGAAGTTACAGTGGTAGTTAACCTCTTTATGTTGTTCTTTGACAAATCATGCCAGTAGTAACAATAATAGGAGCTAACAATTGTAAATGCCTACTATGTGCCTGCATTTTATTAGTTGCTTTATACAAAATTATTAATTTTATCCCCACAACCTGTGAGGTGGATATTGATATTTCATCCACTAATGAGGAAATTGGGAGTCTAAGAAGTTTAGTAATTCAAACACATAATTTTTCACCTTATAGAAAGAACATTTGCAAATAATTTTTTCTTGCATGGAGTAAAGATAAAAGGATAATTTAGATACAAAAGAAAGAAACTAAAATAAGGGAAAAAAACCTATCAGAAGTTTATTCTAGATATAGTGCTTTTATACAAATAATTAAACTTTGATTATTTTGCAAAAACCAAGGAATACTAAGAAGCTTTAAATGAAACTTAGACATCCATGAAGTATCATTCTTATAATACTTGTCTGTAAGAGGAAAGAGTTCATTGGGAAACAGAAAAGTAAGACTTTTGCTTATTTTTGCAATTTATTTGCTGCAGAAACTTGACCAAGTCCCACAGTGTTTCTGATTTTATGGTCACTACCACCAATGAATCCTCAACAAGTCCTTTTATGAACATGAAATACCTGTACTAGATAGAAATGGACATGATATTTTGGATTAGCAAGTCTGAGTCCTTAGTCTGAAGACCAGAGAATAAGCATTATGCATATTAGGTGCATAAGTCTATTAGTCCTGGTGAGTCACCAGGAAACTCACCAATTGACATAATGAATGCAGAAGTACAATGCATGGCTTGCTGTATTGGAAGTCTTTGGTAAATACATATGAGACAAAACTAGTTCCCCTCCTCCTGACTTGGTCCATTAGTAAAGTCACAAGAATTGCAAATAGGATTTATCTTGCAATCTAGCTCCTATCAATTGTTAGCAGCCTGGGGTCCTGTGTGGAGAGACTGGTGATTTTATCCAGGTCATGCAGGAAAGAAGGCAGTGAGGTAACAAGGATGTAGGAGAGAAAGGGCATGGTTTGTGTAAAGAAGAAACTTTCAAGCTCCAAGATAACTTTATAGTAACAGAGAACTGGGTTGGAAGTCTTGCTTTGTCACTTAACCAAGTGCCTAGGACATACTGAGTCTCAGCCTCTTTATATATATAACAAAGTATCTAATATCTACATTTTGTACTATTTTAAATATGTCATTATATAAAGCACCTAGCACAACATCTGGCAAGTAGTAGTTGGTCAATATGTATTAAATTCCTTGACTGACAATACAATTTCTTTAATAGGTGACATGGTAGACCGGAGGTTCTCAGTATAGTGTTCATTGCAAATGAGGATCCAGAAATCATGTATCTCTTAGGGCTCTAGACTCCTTTCACCCCTGAAGACCTCTCTCAATATGAATTTTTGCCATTTTATTTGCAACTACACAACCTTAGATTTATGTATTTATCATCTTCTTCTGCTTCTCCTTTGCACATTTTTTCTCTGATTTTTGGATTTGTTATATCAGTGAATGTCACTAATGTTTGTGGCTGGACTCAGCACACAAAATCTGGGACTCAAGGAAGACTCCCAAGGCTAGTATTTTAATAAAAGAAATCTAAGTACAAATTATAAAAAAAAGATTGTCAGAGTTGTCTTACTAGAAATTTGTTCTGTTCTCTGGAGAACCTGTACCCAGTCCCCTTGCAGTTGAGTCAGTCACAAGCTCCCAAATCATCATGAAAATTGCAAGCACCTATTCTGAAGGTCCTCAAACACTCATTTTCTAGTTTAGATCTATTGTATGACTGAATACCTGGAGACAGCCAACTGCTTATTTTCTTTTCCTTTATATCTGTGTTCTCCTGGACCTTCTTGCCTCTCAGTGCCCTTTACTTCCAGCCTTCCAGACCAAATCTACAAAGGACTTTTCTGGCTGAGGCAACCTAGGAAGTACTCAGCCATCAACTCACAGTTACAGTCTGAGGGGAAGAGAAGCCTGCAACTCAAATGCTAGGCTCCCACTCTGTCAACCTCCTCACCAACTTTTCGGCTAGATAATAACTACAATTATTATAAGAACGAAATGACTTTAAGTCTTCCTTCCTTCCCCCATGCCTCCCTTCCTCCCTTTCTCTCTTCTTTCTTCTCCCAGTGTGGAATGCGTCCTGTTTCTCTAATAATCTCAATGTGTTCATCTGTCAAACGGAAAGCTGTCCCACTGTCTTCAGTGCAGAGCACTTCAATCACAGCAGCTGTGCGAGCAGACTGAGAGCCAAGCTCCTCATTTGTTTTGGCTAACGCTGAAGAATCAGTTTAGGCATCCCCTAGAACAAAATGGTGCGTGGGAACAGAGCCAAGCTATGGAAGAAAAGCAGCAAAGTTGCAACAGATTATTTGTCTGATAAAACAGAAGGAGAAAGTATGAAAACCTGGATCCTTTTGAATCCAGCCTCCTTAACATATTCTCTATTTGCAACACAGAAAACTTCCTCTAATATCATTCAACAGGTGCTAGGAACTGTATCTTTTCTGAATATTAATCAGTGCAGCCTTGGCAACAAAAACTTAGGAAGTAATAGGGGGTTTCCAGATTTCTTAGACTACTTCTACTGGGTACTCAGTAGAGATTCAAGATACATATAGTTTGTGCTTTCTAACAGGAACCATAATGTGGAAAAATCATCACTGTCTGTGTTGTCAAAGCACACTGTGCATACCTGTACCTCAGGTATGTATCACATTGATAGAAGATGATGCTTACTTTGTGTCCCTTACCTAGGATGTGAGCTCTCTAAGATAAGTTTCTTTCCCTTAATTCTCATTTTCAGAACTAGCACATAGTAGCCACTCAATAAATATGGGTTGAATTATTTAGTTGTTGAACTAAATTACATAAATGCATAATGTGTCCATATTTCAATTTCATTGAGAAGGTTTGAGTAAGTATGGTCATGTCTGGAAATTTATAAGCACTGTTTATCTTAAAAGATCCATCTACAATTCCATTTTCATCCATTTGTTAAAAAAGACCTGGAAAACTACAAAATATTGGCAAAATTTAGCAAAATATTAAAGTAGAGTTATTTTAACTCTGCTGGAAAACTACGTAAATATAAACAAATTGGGTCATTAAGCCAATCCCAATTTGTGGCTCAGTATACCCAGATAGCTGAGAAAAAAAGTAGAATTTGGGAACATGATATGACTTTACTTTTTTTTTCTGATTTATCAGAAAATGGCTATCACTGATCTTTTCATTTTGATATTATAGATTTAATGAGAGAACAAATAATGAAGCCAAACTCCAATCAGAGCAAAAATGAAATTAAATAAAAATCTTAATACACTAAATACCTCAACAACTTTGAAGATGTATCTCAAGATTGGACAGCTTTTATATGATTGCTGTCATACTGGTCAGCCTGTCTGGACAGGCTTGTGTCCTGGGAAATATGTAAATTAGGTACTTCTCTAGGACAACATAAACCAGCACTGAGCACTGACAGACTGCTGATATTGTAGTGATCTGTTGCCTGAATTTCCAAGTCTTACATTAAAGCACCAAGGTGGAGGGAATGAATGGATCATCCCTGAAGCCTGGAGTGTACTCAGTACCTACTGAGACATTGGCTGGAAAATGTAGGGGGAAAGAATTCTTGGCTACAAATCAGTAGTTAGATCTACTTTGCATGGCTCTCTACCCAAATCAGTGTCTATTGGGATAAAGACCGTGTAGGTGTAGCCTTCTTCTTAGTCAAAGTTAAGAGGTTTGTTGTCCTTGTGCTGCTGCAGGAGAGATAGCCAGCTCTGTTCACACCCTCCACAGAGGCAGAGATGATCCAATCAACTTTGCCTGCCTCTGTGTCCTGTGTGTGTGTTTACATGTGCTCCATGACCCTTCCACATTATTTCAACAGTAAATACTTTATTTTGTTTGACTCATTGTTTTCTATACACAAATTTATCTCATAACATTTGGTTTAGATTATTAAATTTAGCAAAATATTAAAGTAGAGTTATTTAGCTCTGTGATGTTAGTTTGATGAAAACAATTTTCATTTCCTGTTGCTTATTTTTAAAAAAATAATACTGTGTATGTAGCTATAAATGAAAATACTTAAATATCCAGGTAATTTAACTTCATCTTATCAAATAGTATATTTGGGAACATCACATATTTGGGGATAAAATAAAGCTTTGTTATGTCCTGATGGATATTTGATGTTGTGTACTTATAGCCTATGTAAAGTAACATTTAAAAAATTAATATTATTGGAATGTAAATGGAACAACGATGTGATTCTTCAGTATAAATGTGATATTTATGTCAAATAAGCATGGGATTTAAATAAAGTAATTTAATTCCCCAAAATGTATTGCACTTAGCAGAAAACTCTGCATAATGCACACAGCCCTCTTATAACATTAACCCGTAAGCCAAACTCTTTGAATTACTACAAACATTTCAATCTGATCCAACCAAACATATATGTGTTTCTACATATAGGTTAAAGAGCTGGAGCCTCCCACACAGAAGGTCTTAAACAACATAGCAAATGTCAACTTTGCACCCAGAAATGATGGGAACCATAAATCAGAATATTATATACTTAAACTAATTTGTTCCAGTGAGATACACTCAAGTGTCAAATGCTTATCAAAGAAATACCATATATGTCTTTTCTATGGATGACTGTCCCTATTTATTTGCCCTTTTCTAAATATGACCTAGTATCCCAGATAATTTACTTAAGACAGAAGCTTAGCTGTCTGTGGTGTGGAGAGAGGATTGGGAAGAACTTGACACAGTTCCTTCAGGAATTAGTTTTAAACTCCTGAAAGTGCATTTAAAGTGGCTTACAAATGGGCAAGAATTCTTTTTTTTTCTGTTTTAAAATAATTTTTAATATTAAATGTTAACAATTAACTATTTCTTCTATATCCTTTTATTTACTTACATGTCAAAAAACTTTTTTTATGTTGTTTATTGTTGTTCAAGTAAAATTGTCTCCATTTTCTTCCCACTACTCCCCCCTGTTCCACCCATCCCCGCCTCCCACCCTCCATCCTATCCCCTTTGGCTTTGTCCTTGTGTCCTTCATATGTATTCCTTGATGATCTTTTCCCTACTTTCTCCCATTTTCCTTTTCTCCCCTCCCCTCTAGTTACTGTCAGTTTGTTCTTTCTTTCAATGTTTCTGGTTATATTTTGCTTGCTTGTTTGTTTTTTTTATTAGGTCCCACTTATAGGCGAGATCATATGGTATTTGTCTTTCACCGCCTGGCTTATTTCACTTAGCATAATGCTCTCCAGATCCATCCATGCTGTCATGAAGGATAGAAGATCCTTTTTCAGAAATTGAAGGCATTTTTGTATACCAACAATGAAATATCAGAAACAGAAATCACAGAAAAAGTCCCAGTTGCTATAGCAACAAAAAAAATTAAGTATCTAGGAATAAACCTAACCAAGGATGTAAAAGACCTGTACTCAGAAAACTATACAATACTGAAGAAAGAAATTAAGGAAGACACAAATAAATGGAAGCATATACCTTGTTCATGGATTGGAAGAATTACCATCATCAAAATGTCCATACTACCCAAAGCAATTTATAGATTCAAGAATTCTTGTCTGACATTTGACATTGGAAACCTGTGATGGGAAACAGTTTGAACTTCAAAACTGCAACTCAAGAGTATTAACACTTGATACCACTTATTAATCACCAAGCAAGAGGTGTACGTGAATTTGGTTCTTCAGTTGTTGGCCATGGGGAATAAAGTTCAAAATGTTGTAAAATATCTATTAGCTTTAAATACCATGTTAATAGTACAGTCTTGCTAAGTAGACCATACAGAGCCCTGCAACAGTATTTACCTGCAAAAGCATTATGATGACTATTGGCCCTTCTCTTGATGTGGGGCCTCCCTTACTCTTTAAGTGTGATCTATTAGAATTACTACTGGGTTTCATTACCAGAAACTTTGGTTGAGATATGACTTCACTTATAATCCAGTATCAGGCAAAGACCTTGAGGCTGTCAACAACACTGAAGCTTCCTGTATTAAAGTAGTGGTTGTCAAATAGTTCTGTCTTTGGATCCCTTTACACTTTTAAAGTTATTGATAGCCCCAAAGAATTTTTGTTTATGTGGATTTTATCTATTGATATTTACTATATTAGAAATTAAAACTAAGTATTAAAAATTACTTAATCATTAAAAATAATAGCAATAAACATATCATGAGCTAAAATAAAATCACACTTTTAGGAAAAAATAACCATTTTTTGCAAAAAATAGAGACATTATTTTATATATTTTTCAAGTTTCTTTTTTGTTTCATAGAAGACAGGCAGAGTCTCCAATGTGCATCTGCATTCAATCTGCAGTGATGTCACACTTCATGTTGCCTCTGGTAAACTCTACTATACATTAAAGAGAGTAAAAGTGAAAAGGCACACAGAATTTTAATATTACTATGAAAACAGTTTTGATCTTGTGGGTTGCCTGATGTGTGGGTATCTCCAAAACACAGTTTGTAAAGTGCTGTCTTTAGAAGCAAAATGGAGGATAACAAAAATAACAACTACAACTAATATTACTTAAATCTTTACTCTATGCTTTCCCCCATTCTAAGTGTCTTTCACATGCTATCTCATTTAATCCTTGTAGCAACTCCATGAGGTAGGTATTATATAACCTTATCTTTATTTTCCAGATGAGAAAATGGAGGCAGTAAGAGGCTAAGTGACATTTCCACGTTTATATAGCTCATACATGGTGGGGCCAAGGTAAGAACTCAGGTGAAGTACTATTATCAGATCACAAAGAGTAATTAATGGTGGTGGTTGTATATTTAGAATATATGAAACATTGGTTATGTAAAATACTGTGTGCCATACATTACTTCTTTCTGCCCTTGCTATTACTAAATATAGATTGGTAATATACTTAGTATTATTATCATCATTTTACAGATAAGGAGTCTGAGTCCTGACTGAGGTCATATTTAGATTTAGTACATGGGAAAATTACATAAGCTCTCTAACAATAAAGTTTTAGTACTACAGTAATTAAACAGGAAATTATTCTAAGATTAGATGAGGTGGTCTGATGTTTTACTCAAGTGACATCATGGCAGAATAAGGTACAGTTATTTCTGTGGAAGTAAATTTTCCAAAGTAGTTCATTTTTACTGCTTTGTGAGCCCAAATCTTTAAAGAATAGCTATACTGATTAAAGGGATCATGATAAATATCATCTCTGATTCTGTGTCTTCCTTTCATGATGCAATGAAGGCTACTGAAGTAGGTAATACTCTATTTCCTTATTAAATAATCCAAGTGTTGAGAGGTCCAACATTGCAGGAGCATAGAATGAAACTAAACTCTGTCCCTCCCATGAGCAAACTCAAATATACACATTCATAGACAGCAATTACCTCCGTGAGGCAACTGAAAGCTGAATGAATTGCTTCCAAACACAAACAAGAGAAAGCAACCAATAGAAAGGTCAGGAAACTGCAGGAGCCCTCTGGAAGCTGCGGGAATGCTTCAGAGTACAGGAGCTCATGTGTTTCATTGTTTACATCCTCCTCCACTTGCATAGGGTGAGCCAAAGTTCTATTTGGGTGCTTTTGCCTACCTGCAAGATTAGCATTATGATGTCCCAGCTGCACTGTCTGGTCTCCCAAAAAAGTAACCTTGAATGACAGGGCATCACCATATGCAACAGGCTGCCCTGCCAAGGTTGGCTTTAGCCCAGCAAGCCAGTGCTCCAGGCACCATAAGCACCAGGCTGGCTCCAGCCAGCTTCCCAAAACTACCCCTTTATAAAGCCCACATAGAAGTGGCTTATCCACAGGATTACATTCTCCACAACAAATGAGATACAGAATGGATACGGAAGGCTGGGGAGCTGTGGGAACCCTCTGAGGTCAAAGAGGCCAGTGAGCACCATCTTTTATGTTCCTGTCCACTGCACAGTGTGGGCAGGGGCTCTACACAAGTGCTCTGGTCTAACTGCAAGGCTGCTGCAGCATGTTCCCAGACATGTTGCCAAAGCACTTCAACAAAGAGTTAGAAAATATCATAAAAAAACAAGCAGACCTATATAACACAATAACTAAAATTAAAAAAAATATGAGAAACAATCAACAGCACATTAGCTAACACAGATCAGTGTCCTGGAAGATAAACTAGTGAAAACAAATCAATCAGAACAGCATAAAGAAGAAAAAAAAATTAATGAGGCTAGTTAAGGGACCTCTAGGATAACATAACGTGCTGATAAAAACATATTATAGAGATTCCAGAAGAAAAAAATAGAGAGAAAGAGAAACTTTATTTAAATATATAATAGCTAAAAGTTTTCCTAACTTGGAAAAGGAAAAATGCATCTGTATACAAGAAGCTCAAATAGTTACAAACAAGAAAAACCCAAAGAGAAACACACCAAGATGTATTGAATTAAAATGGTAAAAGTTAAAGATAAAGACCATATTGAAGAAAATAGGTAAAACATACAAAGAAAACCCAATAAGGCTATCAGCAGATGTCTCAGAGCAACTATATGAGCCAGAAAGGAGAGGCAAAACATCTTCAAAATGCTAAAAGAAAGGAATCTACAACCTAGAATAAATTATTCAGCAAGGTTTTCATTCAAAATTAAAAGACAGATAAAGACTTTCCTGGACAATCAAAGACTAAGGAAGTTCACCACCATTAAATGAGCTTTATAAAAAATGTTAAAAATTCTTTTTTAATCAGAAAAGGAAAAGTCATAACTAAAAACAAATAAAGGGGAAAAGCTTCTGAGAATTAAAGACAAATATTTAATAAATACAGTTAATCAGACATTTAAAAAGCTACCATGAAAGTTTAAAGGAAATTATCGAGCTCATCTCAAACTACAATAAACAGATGAAAGATACATAACACAAAAAAATCTAAAACATGGTGTAAATAACATAAAACATCCAAGGAAAAATTTTAAATGTAGTCCTTATAAAATATATTTGAACTTAAATGCTTATCAGTTTAAGATAGACTGCTATAGGTATAGAATAACATATATAAACCTTGTAATAGCAGCAAATCAAAAACCTACAAAAGGTATACAAAGAACAAAGAGAAAAGAACCCAAACAAAATGCTAACAGAAAACAGCAAATCATGAGGGAAGAGATCAAGAGCAATGAAAGAGAGAAGAACTATAAAAACAATTTAAAAAATTGGCAATAAGTACATTTGTATCAATAACTGCTTTAAATGTAAATGGTTAAATGCTCCAATAAAAAGACATAGGGTTGCAGAATGGATTAGAAAACATGACTCATCTACTTACTGCTTGCAAGAGACAATTTAAACTGAAAGACAAACACAGACTGAAATTGAAGAGATAGGAAAAGATATTCCACATAAACAAAAACAAAAAGAAAGCTGGAATAGCAATACTCATATCAGACAAAATAGACTTAAAAACAAAAAAAAGTAAAAAAAGAGAAAAAATGACATTATATAATTATAAAGGGGTCAATCCAAGAACATTATACAATAATTATAAATATCTACATCCTCTTTCAGGCAAGATGGAGGCATAGGTAGACACACTGTGCCTCCTTGCACAACCAAATTAGCGACAACAAAAATTTAGAAAAAAACAAACCCAGAACTGACAGAAAATTGAGCTGTATGAAAGTCGGACAAGTAAGGAGTTAGACACATTCATCCAGTCCCTTTGGAGGGGCGGAGTCGGGCGCCAGGCAGACAGCGGTCCCAGCAAAAAAAAAGAAAAAGAAAAAAACTGATGGCTTGTTGACTCTGGGGCACAAGGCAGTGGCTGATGGACCCTGCACACAGGAAGTAGCTGGCAGAACCAGTGAGATGCGCGGGGCAGCTGGCTGATGGAGCAGCCACACATTCACCCGCAGACAAACCAGGAGAAGCTGGGGAGTGAGACAGACCATGAAGCCCAGGGTCCCAGCATGGGGAAATAAAGCCTCAAAACACCTATTGAAAACACCTGTGGGGTTGAGGCAGCAGGAGAGACTCACAGACTCACAGGGTCCTAGAACATACACAAGCCCACCCACCCAGGAATCAGCACCAGACGGGCCCAATTTACTTGTGGGAAGTGATGGAAGAAACTGAAATCTGAGAGAGAGTGGAACAAGTGCCATTGTTCCCTCTCTGACCCCTCCACCACAGACAGAGTCACAACCCAGCAACTGGGCTGACCCACCTGGGTGAACACCTAAGGTTCTGTCTCCCACTATGTAACAGGTGCTTCAAGACAAAAAAAAAAAAAAAAAAGGTCCAAACGAAAGAACAGATCAAAGCTTCAGAAAAAATACAACTAAGAGACAAAGGGATAGCCAACCTATCAGATGTACAGTTCAAAACACTGGTAATCAGGATGCTCACAGAATTGGTTGATTTTGGTCACAAATTAGATGAAAAAATGAAGGCTACGCTAAGTGAAATAAAGGAAAATGTACAGGGAACCAATAATGATGGGAAGGAAACTGGGACTCAAATCAATGGAATGGACCAGAAGGAAGAAAGAAACATTCAATCAGAAAAGAATGAAGAAACAAGAATTTAAGCAAATGAGGGGAGGATTAGGTACCTCCAGGACATCTTTAAACATTTCAACACCTGAATTATAGGGGTACCAGAAGGAGAAGAAGAAAAGCAACAAGTGGGAAACTTATCTGAACAATAATAAAGGAGAACTTCCCCAATCTGGCAAAGGAAATAGACTTCCAGGAAGCTCAGAGAGTCCCAAAGAAGTTGAAGCCAAGCAGGAACACACCAAGGCACATCATAGTTACATTACCCAAGATTAAAGATAAGGAGAGAATGTTAAAAGCAGCAAGACAAAAAGAGAGAGTTACCTACAAAGGAGTGCCCGTAAGACAGTCACCTGATTTCTCAAGAGACCTTACAGGCAAGAAGGGGCTGGAAAAAAGTATTCCAAGTCATGAAAGGCAAGGATCTACATCCAAAATTGCTCTATCCAGCAAAGCTTTCATTTAGAATGAAAGGGCAGATAAAGTGCTTCCCAGATAAGTTCAAGTTAAAAGAGTTCAGCATCACCAAGTCCTTATGATATGAAATGTTAAAGGGATTTATCTAAGAAAAAGAAGATAAAAAATATGAACAGTAAAATGACAGCAAACTCACAGTTAGTAACAACCATACCTAAAACAAAAACAAACTAAGCAAACAAGTACAGCAGGAGCAGAACCACAGAAATGGAGATCACATGGAGGATTAGCCACAGGGAAGTGGGAGGAGGAGAGAGGGAAAAGGTATAGAGAATAAGCATAGATGGTAGGTAGAAAATAGATAGGGGGAGGTTAAGAATACTATGGTAAATGTAGAAGCCACAGAACTTATATATATGACCCATGGACATGAACTAAAGGCAGGGAATGTGGGTGGGAAGGGATGTGCAGGGTGGAGGGGAGTGAAGGGGGAAATGGGACAACTGTAATAGCATAATCAATAAAATATATTTAAAATATCTACATCCTCAACATAGGAGCAACTAAATATATAAAGAAATTATTAATGGACAAAAAGGGGGATAACCATATTAAAACAATAACAGTAGAAAATTTTAATACCCAATTGACATCAGTGAATAGACAATCTTGAAAAATTTATTAAGGAAAAAATGGACTTAAATGTCACATTAGAACACATTTAAATAATAGACATTTATAGAACATTTCTTCCCAAAATTTTTAGACTATACATGGAAATTTGTCCAGGATAGATAACATATTGGGACATTAAACAAGCCTCAATAAATTCAAGAAGACTGAAATCATATCAAGCATCTTTTCTGTCCAAAATTGCATGAAACTAGAAATCCACTGCAGGAAGAAAACTAGGAAAAACCAAGTATGTGGAGACTAAACAACATATTACTAACAACAAATTTAACAAAGAGAAAATAACACAGGAAATCAAAAACAAACTGGATCCAGCAATACATTAAAGAGATCATACACCATGATCAAGTGGGATTCATCCCAGGGTTGCAAGAATGCTAAATATACACAAATCATTAAATGTAATATACCTCAGAAATAATATGAAAAAAAAACACATGATCATATCAATAGATGCTGCAAAATCATTTTATAAAGTAAAAGACATTTATGATAGGAACACTCAGCAAAGTGGGGCTAGAAGGAGCATACCTCAGCATAATAAAGACAATATATGAGAAACCTACAGCCAAAATCATACTCAACAGACAAAAACTAAAAGCTTTCCCTCTAAAATCAGGCATAAGACAAGGGTGTCCACTCTCATCACTTCTATTCAACATAGTATTGAAAGTTCCTGCCACAGCAATCAGACAAGAATGATAAATAAAAGGCACCTAAACTGGAAAGGAGGAAGCAAAACTGTCATTGTTTTCAGATGACATGATAGTGTACATAGAAAACTCTATAGACTCCACCAAAAAACTACTCCACCTATTAAATGAATTTGGCAAAACATTGGGATACAAAGTCAACATTCAGAAATCAATGGCATATTTGTACACCAACAGTGAGATAAGAGAAACAGAAACTAGGTGGAAAATTCCCATTTACTATAGTAACAAGAAAAAATGAAATACTTAGGAATAAACTTAACCTAGTAGGTAAAAGACCTGTACTTAGAGAACTACACAACACTGAAGAATGAAATTAAGGAAGACACAAATAAATGGAAGCATATACCTTGTTCATGGATTGGAAGAATTAACATGATCAAAATGTCAATACTACCCAAAGCAATCCATAAATTTAACAAAATCCTATCAAAATACCAATGACATATTTCAAAGATATAGAACAAATATTTCAAAAATTCATATGGGACATAAACTACCCTGAATAGTCACAGCAATTTTGAGAAAGAAGAACAAAGTAGGAGGGATCATAACACCTGATATCAAACTATATTACAAGGCCACTGTTATTAAAACAGTCTGATACTAGCATAAGAACAGGCACATAGGTCAATGGAACAGAACAGAGAGCCCAGAAACAAACCCATTTCTATGGTTAATTAATATTTGACAAAGAGGGCAGGAGCATGCAATGGAGTGAAAATAGTCTCTTCAACAAATGGGATTGGGAGAGCTGGAATGGCACATGCAAAAAAAAAAAAAAAATGAAACTAGACCACCAGCTTACACCCATATCAGAATAAACCAGAATGGATAAAAGACTTAAACATAAGCCATGACACCACCAAAATCCAAGAGGAAAACATAGGCAGTAAAATTTCAGATATCCCATACAACAATATTTACACCAACACATCCCCTAAGGTAAGAAATATAAAGGGAAGAATAAACAAATAGGAGTACATCAAACTAAAGAACTTCTGCACAGTTAAAGAAAACACCAACAAAATGAGAAGGGAACTAACAATATGGGAAAACATATTTGCCAATGATACCATAGACAAAGGATTGATTTCAAAAATATACAAAGAACTCACATGACTCCATTGCAGGAAGACAAATGAGTCAATTAAAAAATGGGCAAAAGACTTGAACAGACACCTCTCCAAGGAAGACATACACAGGGGCAATGGACACATGAAAAAATACTAAAAATCACTAGATATGAGAGAGAGGCAAATTAAAACCACTATGAGATACCACTTCATACCAATTAGAATGGTCATCATTAAGAAATCAACAAACAGCCCTGGCTGATGTAGCTCAATGTATTGAGCAAGGGCCTGCAAACCAAAAGGTTGCAGGTTCCACTCCCAGTCAGGGCACATGCCTGGGTTGTGGGCCAGGGCCCCAGTGCAGAGCTCATGAAAGGCAACCACATACTGATGTTTCTGTCCTTCTCTTTCTCCTTCCTTTCCCCTCTTTCTAAAAATAAATAAGTACAATCTTTAAAAAGAAATCAACAAACAAGTGTTGATCACATTGTGGAAAAAAGGGAACCCTAGTGCACAGCTGGTGGGAATGCAGACTGGTGCAGGCACTGTGGAAAACAGTATGGAAGTTCCTTAAAAAACTAAAGATGGAACTGCCTTTCTATTCAGCCATCCCACAGCTGTGACTATACCCTAGAATGCTGAATAACCAATTCAAAAGAGCCTATGTACTGCAATGTTCATAGCAATATTATTTACAATAGCCAAGACCTGGAAACAGCCTAAGTGCCCATCAGTAAATGAGTGGATCAAAAATCTGTGGTACACTTACACAATGGAATACTACACAGCCTAAAGAAAGAAGGAACTCCTATCGTTTGTGACAACATGGATGGAACTGGAGAGCATTGTGCCAAGTGAAATAAGCCAGGTGATGACACACAAATACCAAATGATCTCACCTATAAGTGGAACCTAATCAACAAAACAAACAAATGAGCAAAATAGAACCAGAGACTTGGAAATAAAGAACAAACTAAGAGTGACCAGAGAGGAAGGGGGAGGAGGATAAGGGGGGAAAGAAGGGAAAGTGGCAAGCAAAGGAACATGAATAAAGGACTCATGGGCACAGATAATGGTGGGGATTGACTGTGGCAGTAGGGGTTATGGTATAGGGGTGGGCAATGGGGAAAAAGGAGGGACAAATGTAATGGAACAACAATATAAAAACTGTAAATGGGGACTTCCAGCCAAGATGGTTGTGTAGGTAGATACATTTTGCCTCCTCACACAACCAAAAGACAGAAAACAATTTAAAAATAAAAAATAACAAGAAATTCCAGAAAGTAAAGCTGTGTGGAAATTTGACAACCAAGGAGTTAAAAAAGAAACATTCGGGGACTTCTGGCCAAGATGGAGGCATAGGTAGTCACACTGTGCCTCCTCGTGCAACCAAAACTAAGAACAACAAAAATTGAGAAACAAGAAACAACCAGAACAGAGAGAAATGAACTGAACAAAAGTCTGACTACCATACATCCAGACCGGTAAGGAGAGGTGGAGTCGGAGGCCTACGGAGAGGGGTCAAGGGGTCCCAGCAAGAAAAAGCGGTGACTGGCAGGCATGGGCCTGCAGGGCACAGACGACAATTGACTGACCCGGTGGCAGATCCTGGATGTGGGAGGCAACGAGCAGACCCAGTGAGGCGTGCAAGGCAGCTGGCTGGGCACAGCCACACATTCACGCGCAAACAAACTAAGCGAAAACGGGCAGCAACAGAGACCATGCAACCCAGGGACCCAGTGCCACCGGGAAACAAAGCCTAAGAGCACCGACTGAAAACACCTGTGGGAGCTGAGGCCAGGAGATTCTCTCAGCCTCACAGAAGGCTCCTCGGGGAGACCCACAGAGTCTGAGAAAGTACACAAGCCCACCCGCCTGGGAGCCAGCACCAGAAGGACCCAATTTGCTTGTGGGAAGCGGCAAAGGGCACTGAAGTCATACAGAAAGCGGAACAGGAGCCATTGTTCCCTCTCAGACCCCGCCCCCACATACAACATCATAACCCAGCGACTGGGGTGCCCCACCCTGGTAAACACCTAAGGCTCTGGTGCCAATACATAACAGCTCCAACCAGACCAAAGGAAAATAAAAATAAAAAGATGGCTGAAACAGAATTGAAATCCCCAGAGACAATTTTTTTTAGTGACCAAGAGATAGCCAAATTACCAGATGCACAGTTCAAAGCACTGTTGATCAGGAAGCTCACAGAATTGGTTGATTTTGATTGCAAATTAGATGAAAAAATGAAGGCTACAATAAGAGAAATTAAGGAAAACGCACAGGGAACCAATTGTGATGGGAAGAAAACTGGAACTCAAATCAATGGAGTGGACCAGAAGGAAGAAAGGAATAACCAAACAGAAAAGAATGAAGAAACAAGAATTCAAAAAAATGAGGAGAGGCTTAGGAACTTTCAGAATATCTTTAAAGGATCCAACATCCGAATTATACAGGTACTAGAAGGAGAAGAGGAAGAGCAACAAGTGGAAAACTTATCTGAACAATAATAAAGGAGAACTTCCCCAATCTGGCAAAGGAAATAGACTTCCAGGAAGTCCAGGAAGCCTGGAGTCCCAAAGAAGTTGGACCCAAGGAGGAACACATCAAGGAACATCATAATTACATTACCCAAGATTAAAATGAAGGAGAGAATCCTAGAAGCAAGAGATAAGGACACAGCAACCTACAAAGGAGTTCCCATCAGACTGCCAGCTGATTTCTCAAAAGAGACCTTGCAGGCAAGAAGGGGCTGGAAAGAAGTATTCCAAGTCATGAAAAGTGAGTACCTACATCCAAGATTGCTCTATCCAGCAAAGCTTTCATTTAGAATGGAAGGGCAGATAAAGTGCTTCTCAGATAAGGCCAAGTTAAAGGAGTTCATCATCACCAAGCCCTTATTATATGAAATGTTAAAGGAACTTACCTAAGAAAATGAAGATTAAAAATATGAACAGTAAAAAAAGACTTCAAATTCACAGTTAGTAACAACCATACCTAAAACAAAAACAAACTAAGCAAACAACTAGAACAGGAACAGAACCATGGAAATGGAGATCACATGGAGGGTTAGCAACAGGGAAGTGGGAGGAGAAGAGAGGGGGAAAAGATATAGAGAATAAGTAGCATAGACAATAGGTAGAAAATAGACAGGGGGAGGGCAAGAATTGTATGGGAAATGTAGAAGCTAAAGAACTTATGACACATGGA